>ML431395.1:55328-140560 GCA_005239525.1 Nicotiana knightiana
GGAGGGGGGGGGGGTGTATTTATAGTTTTTCAAAGGGCTAAATTAATAATTACAAAAGTATTGTTTTTTTAAAAAATATTGCCCAAAAAGGACTATTTCTGCAAAATCAGCCGTTAAACCGATCTAGGTCGGTCCGGGCTACAGTAACGTGCTTTGACCGGGTTTGATTGGTCCGATTAACCGAATTTATTTATGTGAACGGACCAACCCCCTAACTCAGCCAACCCGGCCTCCTAACTACCGATCCGGGCCAGTCCGGAAATGGGTCAACCCGGCCCGTTTGACAGGCTTAGCTTTATTGCCACCTTTTGATTTTCTTTGTATTGATGATGTCGTAAACACTATATTTTTTTTAAAAGGGTTCTAAAGTTGAAATACGAAATTAGTCACGTAATGATCTCCTGTACTTTATCGCAAGCAAATGAATATGCAAGAAAGTAATTAGTCATACACTCATATACATATGATATAGACGTTATTATTCTTATTATTATTATAGTTATCCAACACCAAACACTTTGTAAAGCATGCAGTTTGATGTTCTTAACCCCTCGAAAGAATGGACGTGTTTTCAGGGTAATTAAATAATGGTTGTGTCATGGACCATAGAAGTTGATAGCCTTCTAGAGGATGTGCTTTCGAACGTCATTATATATGAAAATATATAAAAAAGAAATTATAAAGGAAAAGAATCCCTCAACAATTACTACTATATATAATCTTTATAGGATGGTGTATGTTTTTTGGTAACTTTAATAAAAATATATCGCAATACTGAAGGAAGGAGCCTTCAGCATTTATGGAAAATGTGCTACTTTCTTGCCATCCATAGCCAAGATACTGATATGTGACCACTTGAATTAGAACAA
The DNA here is from genome assembly GCA_005239525.1 of Nicotiana knightiana. Lineage (NCBI taxonomy): Eukaryota > Viridiplantae > Streptophyta > Magnoliopsida > Solanales > Solanaceae > Nicotiana > Nicotiana knightiana. The sequence goes on from ML431395.1 coordinate 56,198, forward strand.
TTTTCTTTATATTATTTCTGAAATTTTTAAAAGAAAAGAAATCGAGAGATGTTGGATACAGTGAAACCCACACATATGATCATCACGTATATCCGTGATACCAATTTATTTATGGTGGAGAATTGTTAAAACTGATTCGATCGTGTATGTTATTTTAATTAGTTCATCTTTTATGAATTTTTTTTGCAATATTGAGGAAGGGACCCTTCAACATTTATGAAAATAAAATAAAATGTGCTACTTGCTTGTCCAAAAGCCAAGGCACTGGTGTATATGTGGCGACATGTATTAGAATGATTTCTTTTATATCATTATTCTTTTAAAATTTTGTTTCTCGGGAGAACCAAAAGTCGAGAGAGGAGACCGTGAAAATTGAGCACACACATATATGATATACATTATCACCACTTCTATCAAATTGGACATCATTGCCTGATTTTCAGTTCGCATTATATATATATATATATATATTACAGTGGCACAGCCACCTTGAAGCAAGGGGTGTCAAGCGACCTTCGCCGGAAAATTACACTATTTTGCTAGATATTTTATTTTATTTTATGTATATTTACCATATGTTGATCCCCCTTGACTTTTCGATGTATATAATTATTTATATTTTGACACCCCTTGATGAAAATTTTGAATGCGCCACTATATATATATATATGACCTTTCATAGTTATTACCTTGACACCAAGAAAGAATTTGATACTTATTTCTATCCTACTAGTTAATCCTGATTCAATATTAGAATTATGTGGAGTTTCCCCTGATAATTGAAGATATTAATTATCTATGGATAATTCTTCTTGATTCAATTATTATATGTAACGGAATAGTTTCCTTTGTCAAGATCCTTGTAGCATTTTTTTCCACGTTTGTCTTCATTCTTGAGTGAAAATGGCTAGACAGGGACAAATATGGACATTAGTCGTTTGGTTACAATGAAGACAAGGATATCCCACCAATTTAGTACAAAATTGTTTCAGGAATTAACTAATACCCATAATCAAACGCGGAATAAAATAATCTAATATTTTATCTCGGTATCCCACCAACCAAACAAAAACTAATTTTATCTGTAGTGGGAAATTGCTGAATACAAATGGAAGAGAAAACTATACAACTGCATTATGGATAAGAAATTTCCTACATGCGGCTAAACATAATTCAAGAAAGGACACTATGATTGATGTGTAGCATCAAAAGTCATATGCAACTATGCAATAAAATGGGTGTATTTAGTTTTGGTGACAAAAAAATTCAGCTAAGAACAATGCTATGATGCCTAGTGGAGTATCAATAGGTCATGTTAAATTATTGATTTGTCTTTTTTCTTCATCAAAACTTTCATTGGATATATAAATATTTAAAATAATTAATCTCTATGAATTAGGGTTGAGTTGTAGGATTAATGGAAGAGTGAATTAATGATCCGTCATCTACCTCCCCCCCTCCCCCCCTTTGGCAGGTAACATCAAGTTCAAATACGCACGAGGTAGGCGAAGAAAAAATGAGGAGCGCATTACAAGGTGAAAAATCGAACACTTACCAATAAAGTGAAATTAGTTCAAATAACCAACCAACTGAGCTACTATAATTTCTCAATCTCTTTTTCTTCAATCTTTCTCATTCAGAGTAATTTTTTATATTATTATTATTATTACATTTCACAATTTTTCTAGGGGAAGAGGGAGTTAAATGAGATTATATTTGAGCAGTTAGCTGCTGAGTTTCTGAGGCTTTGAGCACAAATTTTCAGCCCATTTATTATTACGTAGAATTTGGGTCTCTAAGTCCAGTTAGCAGAAGGCATAGTCAAGTAAAAATAGTACTGGCTAACCAGTTTTTGGACTGGTCATTCAAAAATAGCCAGTATTTGTCAAGTCATAGAAAAATAAACACTATTTTGCTGCAACAGAAACTGATCTAGCATAATATACTGCAGTTCGGTGCACCTGTGTATGAACTTCCAGCATATTATGCCGGAACTCCAACACGCGGAAAGTTCCAGCATACTGGAGATTCGAGCACCTGTGTATGAACTTCCAGCATATTATACTGAACCGGTATACTTTGCTGGAACTCCAATATATTATGCTAGAGTTCTAGTATACTTATGCTGGAACTTCATTATATTATGCTGTAGTTCTAGTATACTTATGCTGGAACTCCAGTATAATATACTGGAGTATTTTCTAGATTTTGAATAGTGTTTTCGCTCAGATTTATCTTTACATGAAAAGTGGCTAAATTTCGATTACTTTTGAAAGTGTGACTATTTTTAAATGATCACTTATAAATCTGACTATTTTTAAAATTCTCCCCTAATCAATCTTAAGAAGTAAAGAGACCTAAGGGGTCCAAAGCTAACTCTAGCCCTTACGTGCTTTTGTAGCCCAAAAAACAAATAAACTCTACTTAGCCAGCTGAAATTGAATGAAGCTTTTTTTTTCTTCTTTTTAATAATAAAGCCATGTTTATCATCCATTTTGGCAAGAGACAAGACAACCCTTTTCTTGTATCTGTACAATATGCTTTCCAAAAAAAATACTAAAAGTTCATGTGAATGTATACTCCAACCAAATCATTGAAAAATAAAAAACTAGTGGATCTGTTACATAACCATAGGTAATATATATTCTTACTTGATTGGTTATGTAGTCATAATAAATTTACGTGATTTGGTACAAACGCGGAATACATATACAATTTTTTCATTCTTAACTTGTGAAACTCTTTTAACTGTTCATTGATGACAATATATATCTTACCACTAGATGAGGAAAAGCCTGTATACTGATCCAATATTGTAGTCTTAAAATTATTATTTACTAAGGCTCAATTAATTTTTTGCTAATATTTGTTAGGGCTCAATTAAATAAATCGATCCTTGTTATATTCATTTAATCATAGATAGAGAATGATATTGGGGGTCACAATTTATAATTAGTTTATTTTAATAATTTACTTAAAATTAAACTATAAATTATAATCTGTTTAAGTTGCTCCAATTAACATAAAAAAATTACGTGCTATAATACGCATTTTTAACATTCTATCAAACATAAACATCAAACTGAAAATTTGATTTTAATGGTATTATCTTCCGGATGTATTTGAATATTTTACAAGAGAATACATTAAAACTACATGTGTCATCTATGTTAACAAATTTTCTAGAATAGGAAGCTTACCAATCTATCTGTAAACTATTCTTGAATACATCCAAACTAGTTTCGCAAGAGTTTCAACAGTGGGAACAACAACTACTTGATGAAAGTTAACACGAACAACATCATTCTTTACAACACGATAAAAGAAAGAAAAAAAGCTTACTATGATTTTACTTCATGTCTTGTATACAACAAAATCAAGAGAAATTGTTAAAACAATAAATAAAGAAAATTTTCAAGGGGACTTGCATCCCTTAAAGATGCAATTACTACTGTAGACGATTAAATTTTGTTAGATTTGAATCCATAAAATTTATTGGACTATATTTTAAATTGAACACATTTCGGTCCAAATAAATATTATGGGATACTATAATTGGATCAGTTGTATATGTTCAATATATACGGATTAATAAATAAGTCCAAATTCATTGGGTTAGCCCATTTAATTGGGCTAAAGTGATGAGCCCACTTCAATAAACCCAAAAATATCATCCTCCTAGAGGTCCAGTTTGGTGCCACGTGTCAAATGACGTGGCGCGCCAAGTCAAATGGAAGAGCAAATAGGATCATGCCACGTGTCAAAATGACAATGCATGTCAAGTCAAATCAAAGGCCAATGAAACCGCGCCACGTGTGCAAGTGACATGTTATGGCCAATCAAATGAGGCCATGCCACACTTTAATTTGATTGGTCGGAAAGAGTTTGTTCTTATCGCAACTTCTCTCTTCCACAACTATAAATAGAGGTCTTCATAACTCAGAAAAGACACCAGAAGTTATAACAAGAAGCAAGAGGGAGCTCGTGGATCAAACGCTGCAGATTTTTCTAAAAGCTACAAGCATTCAAGTGTTTTAAGGATTAAAAGATCAAGACAAAGATTCAAGAACAAGCTGCAAGCCCTTTGATTAAAAATACGTCAAGATTAAGCCTCAAGCACTTGGATTAAAATCAAATAAATTCAAAGATTAAGCTGAAAAGATATTTTTATTTACCGTTGAAAAATAGAATCAGAGGATTCATAGAGATTGTAACACTCAAACATTTGAAATAAAATACTACGATTGTTACAATATTTTTCAGTCTTGATTTTATTTTCTCGACGCAATTTTCGTTGTCTACAAATTCTGGCACGCCCAGTGGGACAATATCTACCTCTCATCTCAACTTTTCAATCACCAAAGTTCAAGAACAACGAAATGACTTCCAAGAAAATCAACTACAGTTCAAATTCCGCCAAGGCTACAAATTCGAGGTTCTATGCTGATGTGGAAAACATACTCGAAGTTACCTTTGGAAGCTTTGAACCAGTTATGAGGAGCAAAGCAAGCTCGTTAGGACAACAAGCACCCCAAGTGCCATTCACATCTACCCCTGTTTTCGGATTTTCATCCTCAAAAGGATCAAGATCTTCCACAAATGCACCCGAAGGAGGAGCAAATTTGCTGAAATTATCAAGAAAACTCTTGCTCTACTTGACCTCTCCGGATCCAAGAACTCTACTGTGAAGGAAACGCTTCAAGTAATGGATCCTCCCCATTTACACCACATAGCGTGAGCCAATCAAGAATCAATCTGTGTGAAAATCCATGCTACTCTCCATTATCCATGACAATCATGCAAGCCATGGTGACAAACACTTCATATGTGGAGGAGCAATTGGAAAACTTGACGGAAGCAATCGCTGGCTTGACCAAGTGCATGCAAAATCAAGATGCTAGAATCGATAAGCTAACCGATAGGGTGGGAATCTTGATGGAAGAAGAATCCACCCATGCACCTGGCAAACTCCCAGAAGTTCAAGAGATTGATGCTCACCCAAGACAAGTTGCATCCACTAAGGAAATTCCAGTCTCTTCGGAAGGGATGATTCCAATCAATCAACTAAAGGAGTTTATTGAAGGGACTATACGAAACAAATATGAAGTTTCTTCCAAGTCCTCCTTTACCTATGAAAAGCCGTACACTTCAAGGATTGATATGTTGAAGATGTCTGTTGGCTATCAACCTCCAAAATTTCAACAGTTTAAAGGCAATCCAAAGCAACATGTGGCACACTTCGTTGAGACATGCAACAATGCTGGGACAAATGGAGATTACCTCGTCAAACTGTTTGTCCGCTCATTAAAAGGAAATGCTTTTGATTGGTACATGGACCTCGAGGCTGGATCTGTTGATAATTGGGATCAACTGGAGCAAGAATTCCTCAATCGCTTTTATAGCATGAGACGTACTGTAAGTATGATAGAACTCACAAGTACTCGTCAACGGAAGAGTGAACCAGTTATCAACTTTTTCAATCGTTGGAGGAATGCAAGCCTCAACTGTAAAGACAGGCTTAGTGAAGCTTCTGGCATAGAGATGTGCATCCAAGGTATGCACTGGGTATTGCACTACATCTTGCGAGGTATCAAGCCTAGCACATTTGAAGAACTTGCAACTCGTGCCCATGACATGGAATTGAGCATGGCCTCTGCTGAAAATGAAAGGCTTCCCATCTATGAACCTCGCAAAGGGTATGGCAAGCAAGAAGTCAGACAATGGAGAAAGTTTGTACCAAGATCTGAAAATAAAGAAGCTATGAATGTCAACACATCACCTGTGAAGTTCACAACGAAGGTGAGCAAGAAGCAGAGTATGAAATCCACTCGTTTCAAGATAATCCAAGTGGAAAGTTGACTATAAAATAAATGCAAGAGAAAGAGTACCCATTTCTGGGTTCTGATGTGCCAGCTATTTTTGAAGAACTCCTCGAGTTAAATCTCATTGAGCTTCCGGAGATGAAGCGACCAAATGAAGCTGAGAAAATCGATGACCCAAATTACTGCAAATATCATCGACTTGTGAGCCACCCTCTGGAGAAGTGCTTTGTCTTCACGGACAAAGTTATGGACTTAGCTCGTGAAAAGAAGATCGTGCTTGAAGATGAGAAGAAAGCACAAACCAAGTTTCTATCATATTTGGATCATTCAATCTAGACGAATTATGTAGTTCTAAAGAAAGTAAAGATGAAGAATTACTGGAGAACTACAAAGTTGAAGACGGTCAACCTGAGGATGATAAAGGTTGGACGTTGGTGACTCGTCATAGGTGCCACAAAAGGAGCCCACGAAAAGGATAAGTGGAACAATCAACGAGGAAAATAATGGTGGAAAGACCTAGGAGATGGAACCCAGTTAAGCATTTAAAGAAGGCGAAAGTATAGGTGCACCACCCTCAAAAGTCACGACATCCAGTGACCTTGGAAGAGTTTTTACCAAGTTGGTTCCGCACGAATATTTCCCATGGGGGTATTGATGCCTCTTGTTGCCATACTGACGAAGGGGAAGAAAAGAGTGATGACCTACCGTTGGCACAATCTTCAGAAAATCTTATCGAGACCATTCCTCAAGAAGTTAATGCTAGTGAGGAAAAAGTCACGTTCACAAATGACGATCTTCTTCTAGGTGACACTCCTCATAACCGCCCATTGTACCTGGTCGGTTATATGCGTGATGAAAGGTAAATCGAATTTTCATCGACAGAGGATCCTCGGTAAACATTTTTCCAATTCGCACTGTGAAAGAACTTGGTATTCCCATGAACAAACTCTCAGAAAGTTGTGTGATGATCTAAGGATTCAACCAATGGGGGAAAAGAGCCATATGCACGATCAGGCTGGGAATCACTATTGAAGATATGCAATCAAGTGCATGGTTGCATGTGATCGATGCGAATACTTCATAAAATATTTTGCTTGGAAGGCCTTGGATACATGAGAATAAAGTAGTTCCATCTACCTACCATCAATGTTTAAAATGCTACGAGGGTGAAGTCGAGAAGAAGATAGTTGCTGATGATGAGACATTCACCTAGGCAGAGTCACACTTCGCCGATGCAAAGTTCTACTTGAAGAACCGCATTGTGAAGGAGCTAAAGGTTGATGATGGCATGAAAAGCAAGCATGACGAGCCCATAATCAAAAGAGCTGAGGTGACTATTGGTAAAGCCAAAGCGGTTACTGAGGAGGTACAACCCAATATGAATAAATCTAATAGAGGGGATATTGCATCTTATGGCAAGAAAGTAAGTCCTAAGCTCCAATATGTCCCTAAAAGGAAGAAAGACGAGGGCGAATCATCTAATCTCCAAATCAACATGCTAAAGAAGTTAACTCTTCTGGTAAAACGAATTGAGGCAGTAAAGTTTTCCTCGAAGCCTCTTGCAGGGTTTGTAGCCTAAAATCATTTGCCGAATGTGGCACTCCCTTCAAAGAGAACAGATGAAGGTTTTGATCCTAAAGCTTATAAGTTATTTGCGAAAGCTGGATAAAATCCCGATGAGTAGGGAAGCTCCCATAAAAAGCTGCAACGAGGCAACCACGTGAAGTTTTGGGATACAAGAAACCGTCACCAGTGCGCATCTTAATAAGGAGAGCGGGTAGCAATTATATCACCGTAGAAGACGAATCTGCCGCTTCTAACATGCCTTTCGTCTTTGACCGACTTAGAAAATCAACTGCGAGAACTTCCATATTTGAGAGATTGGGTCCATTAAAGAAGGGGAATAAGTTCCAGAGAAATTATCTAAATACAAGAACACTCGCTTCGCCCAAAATTCAGAAGATCTCTAAAAATTTCCAAAGTTTGGTTCCTTTTAGAATGAAGCGACAAACAAAAGTCATGGTTTCGTGTGATGAAGTACTGAAGGTGAAGCCATACACTATGGTCTACACTAAAGAACGTGATGAATACGAAGAAAGTTGGTTCTCCGTATCATGTTACTGCACAAAGCGAGCATGGTGTTTTATCTTTAATGGAGGATGATGAGAAATTGGACGATGTTTCACCATGTTATCACATATCATTTAACGATGGGGGCCCTCAAGAATATGAGGATGCGAAAGATGCTCCCCCATAACTTGAAGAAGGGGTGAAGGCAATGGTTGATGCCTTAAAAGAAGTTAACCTTGGCACTGATGAAGAACCAAGACCCACCTACCTAAGTGCTTTACTAGAAGTTGATGAAGAAAGCACTTATATTGAGTTACTCAAAGAGTTTAGGGATGTCTTTGCTTGGAGTTACAAAGAAATTCCTGGCTTAGACCCTAAGGTGGCAGTCCATCACCTTGCGATCAAGAATGGCGCTCGTCCTGTTAAGAAAGCTCAAAGGCGTTTTAGGCCGGACTTGGTTGCCCTAATTGAAACCAAAGTTAACAAACTCATTGAAGCTGGATTTATTCGGGAAGTTAAATACCCAACGTGGGTCTCAATTATTGTCCCTGTAAAGAAGAAGAATGGTCAGATTCGAGTGTGCGTCGACTTCAGGGATCTCAACAATGCGTGTCCCAAAGATGAATTCCCGTTTCCTATTCCAGAGTTGATGATCGATGCTACTACTTGGTATGAGGCAATGTCGTTTATAGATGGTTCGTCAGGCTATAACCAAATTCGCATGGCACCAAAAGATGAAGAGCTTACTGAATTCCTCACCCCAAGGGTATTTATTGCTACAGGGTAATGCCTTTTGGCTTGAAGAACGCTGGTGCTACTTACCATAGGTCTATGCAGAATATTTTTGACGATCTTCTCCACAAGAATATCGAATGTTATGTTGACGACTTGGTGGTAAAATCAAGAGAGAGGGAGACCACTTGAAAGACTTGAGGATGGTGTTTGAGTTGCTCCGGAGATACCAACTTAGTATGAATCCATTGAGATGCGCCTTTGGAGTTACCTCCGGAAAGTTCTTGGGTTTCATTGTCCGGCATCAAGGGATCGAAATTGATCAAGCCAAAGTAGATGCAATCATGAAAATGCCCGAGCCTCGGGATATTCATGAATTAAAAAGTCAGCAAGGAAAGCTAGCATACCTTAGGAGATTCATCTTAAACCTACCTAGGAGGTGCCAACCATTCAGTCGCCTCATGAAGAAGGGCGTTCCTTTCAAGTGGGACCAAGCTTGTAGCAATGCCTTTGAAAGTATCAAAACATACTTGATGAAGCTGCCAGTTTTGACAGCCCCGATACCTGGAAAGTCGTTGATACTATACATTTCAGCACAAGAAAGGTCTGTTGGAGCGCTGCTGGCCCAAAAAAATAGTGAGGGGAAAGAAAACTCTCTTTACTACTTGAGCAGGATGATGACACCAAACGAGCTGAATTATTCACCAATCGAAAAGTTGTGTTTGGCTCTAGTCTTCTCAATTCAAAAGTTGAAGCACTACTTTCAAGCTCATGTCATTCGTTTGGTTTCTAGAGTAAATTCCATCAAGTTCGTGATGTCAAAACCTGTCCTTAGTGATTGACTGGCAAGGTGGTACCTCCAGTTTCAACAATTTAAAATCGTGTACATCCCTCAAAAGGCTATAAAAGGACAAGCGTTAGCGGACTTCTTGGCAGATCACTCTATACCTGATGATTGGGAGATAACTGACGAACTATCTAGTGAAGACGCAATGGTCATTGAAAGTTCAACCTCCATGGAAGATGTACTTTGATGGTGCTGCACAACGTGGGGGAGCAGGTGCTGGTATAGTATTTGTCACTCCCCGAGGTGAAGTCTTGCCCTACTCCTTCACCTTGACACAACTCTGTTCCAACAATGTTGCTGAGTATCAAGCATTAATACATGGGCTTGAAATGGCTGTTGATATGAAGCAATTGAAATTGAAAGTCTTTGGTGACTCCCAATTAGTGGTCAATCAACTTTTGGGTAGTTACGAGGTTAGGAAGCCTGAACGACGCCCATATCATGATTACGCTAAACAGTTAATGGGGTGGCTCGGTGATGTGACTATTCAGCATGTGCCAAGGAAAGAAAATAAGAAGGCTGATGCTTTAACTGCCCTAGCTTCATCATTAGCCCTGCCTGATCAAGCGCAAGTTACCGTCTACCAAAAATGGGTAGTACCGCCGCCAAATGAGGCTGAAGGTGAAGAAAATGAACTCAAGCATCTTGTTGCTATTTCTGAAGTTGATAAAGAAGAATGGCGACAACCCATTATCGACTACTTATGTTATGAGATACTTCCAGAAAATCTGAGAAGAAGAACTGAAATCCGTCGTCGTGCACCTCGCTTCCTTTACTACAAAGATACTCTATACAGAAGGTCGTTCGAGGGAGTACTTTTGCGATGCTTAGGGGAAGAAGAAGCACTCCAAGCTTTGCAAGAGGCACATTCTGGGGTATGTGGGTCACACCAGTCTGGACCAAAGCTCCACTTCCATATAAAAAGGATGGGATATTATTGGCTAACGATGGTAAAAGATTGCTTGGACTATGCTCGAAGATGCAAGGCTTGTCAATTCCGTGCGAATTTTATTCATCAACCTCCTGAAGTGTTGCACCCGACTATTGCATCCTGGCCGTTTGACGCTTGGGGATTGGATGTTGTTGGACCACTGCCAAAGTCCTCTGGTGGGCACCTATACATCTTGGATGCAACTGACTACTTCTCAAAATGGGCTGAAGCTGTTGCTCTTAAGGAGGTAAAGAAGGAAAATGTTGCAAGTTTCATCCGAGTAAACATTATCTATCGCTTCGACATTCCTCGTTACATAATAACGGATAATGGCAAGCCGTTCGACAATAGGTTGATGAACAAGATTTGTGAACTCCTCGGCTTCAAGCAACGTAACTCTTCTATGTCCAATGTTGCAACCAATGGTCTAGCTGAGGCATTCAACAAGACACTATGCAACTTGTTAAAGAAAGTCGTCTCCAAATCCAAGTGGGATTGGCATAATCGTATGGAGGAAGCTCTGTGGGCATATAGGACAACTCACTGCATGCCAACACAAGCGACCCCTTATGCACTCATTTATGGAGTTGAAGTCGTCTTGCCACTTGAGCGTCAAATACCTTCATTACGACTGGCTATTCAAGAAGGGATAAGGCTGGCAGGTGGGCCGGGCCTAACCCGGGACCGGACCAGGTCGGGCCCGCGGACCATGTGGGATAAACGGGCCGGCCCGTGGCAAGTCCGGTCTTGACGGGCCTCAGAGCCCATATGTGGTGGGCCTTAGGGTAGGAACCGTGAGCCCGGGACTGGCAGGCGGGCCTGGGCCAGTTCAACGGGCCAAACGGGCCCAACGACTCTTTTTTAAAATTTTTTTTATTTAAAAAATGGCCAACGGTTAGAATTTTAAAATCTAGCTGCTGGCCCTTTAATTTAGCCGTTTGACATTTTTAAAAATAGCCATTTGGCCGCCAAACTTTGTTTTAACCCCAAACTTTTTATAATTATACTTTTTTCCTATTCTCAACTATAAATACCCCCTCATTCTTTCATTTTTACTCACAAAATCATCAATCTCTCTCTAATTTTCTTCTATAATTGCTTACTTTATTATTGCAATTAATGAAAAATTGTGAAGTTGGTGAATTGAAGTATTCAAGTCTTCAACATTATACAATTTTTAAGAAGTTGTTCGTCAATTCGGTAAACTCGTTCCAACTCTTAAGTTTTAATATTATAGTTTTGTTTGTTTAATTTGTTTTTCTTATAATTAATATGTACTTTTCTTTGAAAAAAATATTTGGTGGTAAGGAAAAATCTAACATTGATGAATCTAGTAGGCAAGCTACTACTACTCCCCCGACCCCGGCTCTGGCTCCCCGACCTAGACCTATTACCCGTCCTCCTCCACCTATTATTCTTGATAGTGATAACCCTTGTTTTCAATTTACTGATAGTCAATTTATACATGATCTTATACCAGGTTCACTATTAAATGATGAATATATGAATGCTCTTTATGGCATTCCAGAGGAAAATGTTGATTTAGATGAAATGCAACCGGATTTAGATGATACACCTACTAATCCTGTTGCTAACCAAACTGATAATAATCCAAATGATGCCCCGGCTGACCCTCCTGTAGTAACCCCTACTTTTAATAGACAACCTTCTAAACGGTCCGANATAACACTGTTACTGGTGGCATTTTGTATTACGATCCAAATAAAGATCGTGAAGAATTGGCAAAAATGGTTACCGTTATGTGCTTACCATATAGTTTTCCCTCTAACCCTCACTTTTCCATTATATTAGAAGAATTTATAATCCTACTTATAAATGATGGCCTCACACAACCGTAAAGACTGATATTTTTAAATATAAACATGAATATGAATAGTATTTGCGTTATTTATTTACTCATATTAGTAATCGCGTTTCTATTACTACTAATATTGGTAGGAGTGGTAATGACTGTGATTATCTTACTGTTACCACTCATTGGATTGATGAGGAATGGATAATGCAAAAACACATTATTTCTTATAGAATAATTACTTCAAGTCACACATGTAAGTTTATTGCTAAGACAGTTGCAGATATTTGTAGATATTTTTGCATTAGAGATAAAATAATGTCAGTTTCAATGGATAATGCTTCTAGTAACACTAATGCTATAGGCTTTCTTACAACTACACTAAGTCCTGCATTTAGTAATATTTTTCATGTTAGATGTATTTGTCATATTTACCATTTAATCGTCGGTGATGGTCTGAAAACTTTAAATGCTGAAATTGCAAAGGTTAAATTCGCTCTTCATTGGCTTTTTTATTCAAACCGTAGAAGTAGAGTTAGATAATACTATAAAAAATGTGATGAATTTGGCCTTAGAGAAAGAAAGGTTCCTAAACCTTGTCCGACTAGATGGAATTACTTGTATGAAAGTTTAGTTGTTGCATATGAATATAGAAACCCAATAAGCGCAACGTATAATGCTTGTGTTGGTGGTGATGATGATGATGATGATGATGAGCACCTTACAAATCAAGATTGGGCTAATGTTAAAATTCTTCTAGATTTTTTAGAACATTTTCATGTTGCTACAAATGAATTATCTGGGCAATATTATGCTACTATTTCTAACTGTTTAGTTTATATTTCATAACTTGCAGAATTATTTACTCAATTTTCAGAGGATGGGGTAGTTTACCAATGTGCTATTGATGATATGAAAGATTAGTTTAAAAAATATTTTTTTCCTATCCCCCCTCTTTATGGTGTTGCAGCCATGTTAAATCCTACCATGAAATTAGGAGGTCCTTACTATTGGTATACTTAAATTTATAATGCTTTACCACTTTCAACTGAGAAATATGCTACACTTAGAGATAATATGTAGATTCTTATGTAACTTGTATTTTGACACATCTGGATTAGTTTTTTTCCGTTTAATGGTGGTATTAGTACCTTATTGTGCTCATTCCATTGGGGGGAGGAAGACTAAGAAAGATATTGTCATTTTTTTAAATGTCGTATTAATAAAAATTATAAGGCATTTCCTTGAATATTTGTTTACATTTTTTTTTTGTGTTTTAACTTGAATTACAAGACATAAGTCATAATTATATAATATAATTTACAATAAATTGCCTTAGATAATATAATATAATTACATAAAAAATTTTTATTTTAAAAAAAATAGCCAACGGCTATAATTTCAAAAACTAGCCGTTTGGATTTTTAAAAAAATAGCCATTTGGCCCCAAACTTTTTATAATTATACTTTAAGATTTTAAGTTTATTTCAAACTTGTGTTATTTTAAAATTATTAAACGTATTATTCTTAATGTTGTAGTTTGTTAAATTAATTTGAAGTATTATTAATTTATTATGTAATGTTAGTGCAAGTTTGAATATCTCTTTACTATTTTTGTATTTAAATTTGAATTACAAGATTTACAAGAAATTGCCTTAGATAAAATTTTTTTTTTAAAAAAATAGCCCGGATCTTTTAGGCCTATTTGGGCCCGTGGGCCCGCCCCACTTATCCTGGGCCCATGTGGGCTTAGGCCCACAGTGGGCCAGTTCCAACCATTAGGACAGTTTGGCCCGGGCCCGCCTAACCCAAGCCCGTCAGAACCCGGACCCGTTTAGCCCGGCCCATTTGGCCCGGGCCCGTCCCAGATTACAACCTTAAGAAGGGATCACTGACGAAGAAAATGCTCGACTTCGATTAGCAGAGTTGGAGGCTCTTTGTGAGAAGAGGTTGGAAGCTCAACAGAGTCTTGAATGCTATCAAGCTCGATTGTCTTGCGCCTTCAATAAGAGAGTTTGCCCGAGATCCTTTCAAGTAGGAGATCAAGTCCTTGCCATAAGAAGACCCATTATTACCTCTCATAAACTTGTAGGGAAGTTCACTTCAAAATGGGATGGACCGTATGTCGTGCAAGAAGCTTATTCAAGTGAGGCTTACAAGCTGGTTGATGCAGATGGCATGAGAATCGGCCATATCAATGGTAAGTTTCTGAAGAAGTATAATCCTTGATGTGTCTGATCCTTGACGCATGAGCCTAAACTGCATGTTCCTATACTCTTGGCTCGTAGAGTCTAAACTGTGTACGACCCACCCAAAAAAAAGGGGTCCACTAGGTTGAAAACCTCGAAAGAGGCGGGCTAGGCAAAAGTTAGGACATAAAAAAAAAGAGGGTCTGCTAGGTTGAAAACCTTGAAAGAGGTGGCGTAGGCAAAAGTTAGGACATAAAAAAAAGAGGGTCTGCTAGGTTGAAAACCTTGAAAGACGCAGCCTAGGCAAGAGTTAGGACATAAGAAAAAAAGAAGGTCCGCTAGGTTGAAAACCTCGAAAGAGGCGGCCTAGGAAAAAGTTAAGACATAAAATTTTTTTTAAAGAAAAATTTCTACCCATTCTGAACTACGGTATGACTTGATCCTCTTCACAAAGGTACGTAGGCAGCTTAGAGTTTCATTCTGAGTTCAGTCGCATAAGTTCAAAAGATACATAATCCCCCAATCGTTGTCCGAATAAAGTACAATGGAATGTCATTCATTCAATCAGTATTTGAAAATCGAGCTGGGTTACCATTCTTCTGTTAAACTTTAGATCCCATCTGATTTTGAAGGGGGCAAGACGCTGTGGAAAATTGCATGTTCCTACAATGAGATAATTAATGTCTTTTAGGGGTGCTGTCAAGCATTTTCATTGAAGTCCGGGGATCCATTATGCCCTCACGTTCGCCAAACCTTCAAGTTTTTTTTTGGTGAGCCTTCACGACGTTTCAAATTCAGTGAGATTTGAACCCAAGATATTTGGTGAGAATGAAGCTCTTAAAATTTAATTTTTGACAATTAAAAAGGTCTTACAATCTCTAGGCTTCCACACCAAGATACAAAATTTTTGGTGAACTCGCGCTAATTTGGAACTGTCAGCATATCAAAAACTGAAGTCAATTTTGAACTATCATCTGAAACTACCTTAAGGCATTAAATTTCACATGTTGGATATGTTTTAGATTTTTAAGTTTAGTTTCCAATAAATCAAGTGGTTCTTGATTTCGACGTTCCTACTTCAAGATACAAAGCTTTTGGCGAAGTCGCGCAAATCTGAAATCGTCGGTTCATCAGAATTTAATATTGATTTCGAACTATTATCTGAAACTATCCTTAAATCATTAAATCTTACATTTTGGATATGTTTTATAATTTAAAGTTAAGTTTCCAATAGATCAAACGGTTCGTTATTTCGACGTTCCCACACCAAGATGCAAATCTTTTGGCGAAGTCGCGCAAATCTGAAACTATCAACATGTTGGAAGATAAAGTTAGATTCAAAATAATATCTGGGACGATTCTCAAAGTATTTGATTTCAAACTTTGGATATTCTTAGATTTTGAAGTTTATCTTTCGTGAAATCAAACGGTTCACAATTTCGACGTTTCTACACTAAGATATGAATTTTTTGGTGAGATTGCGCAAGTCTGAAAATTTCAACATGGTGGAACCTAAAGTTGTTTTCAAAATATTACCTGCGGCGATTCTGAAGGTGTTTGATCCCGAATTTTGGTCACCTTTTATATTTTGAAGTCTAGTTTCCAAGAAATCAAACGGTTCATAATTTTGATGTCTCTAGACCAAGATACGAATATTTTGATTAGATTGCACAAATCTGAAATTGCCAGCGTGGTGCAATATAAAGTTAGTTTTAAAATGTTGTCCGAGAAAATTCTAAAGGTACTTTTTTTAAAGATTTTCGTTACGAACTTTTAAAGGCGTTCCTCTCGAACTTTTAAAGGCATTCAAATTTTTAGGTTCTTCATTCCGAACTTTTAAAAGGCGTATGTTTCGAACTGTCAAAGGTGCTCGTGACAAACTTTAAAGAGTCCCCACCGCCGATTTTTAACGATTTCTACCACAAATTTTTAAGAGCCTTCGTTGCGTGCTTTTAAAGGTCTTCACGATCTTTTAAGAATATTTATGCGAACTTTTAAGGGTCTTCACCACACATTTTAAAGATCTTCGCTGTGAACTTTTAAAAATCCTGACCACGAGCTTTTAAGGATCTTTGCGCGAGCTTTTAAAGGTCTTCATCACGAGCTTTTAAAGGTCTTCATCGCCTGCTTTTAGAGGTCTTCACCGTGAACTTTTAAAGGTTTTCATCACGAGCTTTTAAAGGTCTTCATCGCGTGCTTTTAAAGGTCTTTACCACGAACTTTTATAGGTCTTCAAACTTAACGGCCAACCACATTGACAGTAATCTCTCCGGTAATCGAAACATATTGAGAGTAATCTCTCTGATATTTGGGTGGGGATGAGTACCCATCCCCTCACACTATAAGATTAACTTCTTCATGCACGGATTATCTCATAAACAAGAACACATCCTTCTTGCTTGACCTACAAAAACAAAGGAAAAAAAGAAAAAGAAGTGCAAAATAATAAAAGAAGAAAACTACCTTCGAGCACTGGCACTTTCTCGTAAAAACACGAAGTCAGAAGCGACTTTAGGATGCCGAAAACTAATGCTCATTAGACAGGGCGTGCGGGGTTTATATAGGTTTCTCAAAGTAGAGGTTGGGAAATAAAGTCCCGATATGGGACACAATTACTACTCTGTTTGAAGTAGGTTACTGTAAGGTGACAAGGAGTCTTCTAAACAAATTTGAGGGAATACAAGTTATGATATAACTGGATGATGCCAACACAGTAAAGAACAGTGGTGAATTCAAAATCTCAAAAGCCTACTTGATTTAGAAAAGGCCGTAAGTTGCTAGTAAAATCTAGCATGATTATCTTTCTAGAGCTACTAGTCATGCAATGTTTGGCTCTTTCAAATTTGAAGTACAAGAGTTGATATCAAAGAAATGGTAAACAGTGTATTTGGGACAAGAAATTCATGTGATGCTTATATGTTATCTCCATATGTATGCTAGGATTGTGCTACAACATTGCATGTAACCTTGTAATTTATACCAATTAGCAAATGTCATTTAATTGGTTTATGTGACCAACAAAATTAGTTCTTACGTCTTTTGTCACAAGCTACAAAGGAGTCTCCATGTCTATAGAGCACCTGGCATAATTCAGAATTACCATTGAAGTGTTAAGAAGCTTCGGTTTTGAAAGAGAATAAGAAAAATGCTTGCAATCACGTCGCTTGATGAAATAAAAGTTTGAGACCTGACATATCTCAAGGTTACATAATCGTAAGTGTACGAAGGATATAAACACATGTACTTCAAGTCTAATCTTTCAAATTTGATAAACCTACACCCCCGACAAGTTTTGAAGTAGAGGGCATTTGTAGACGATTAAATTTTGTTAGATTTGAATCCATAAAATTTATTGGACTATATTTAAATTAAATACATATCGGTCCAAATAAATATTAGGGGCTAATATAATTGGATGAGTTATATGTTCAATATATACAGATTAATAAATAAGTCCAAATTTATTGGGTTAGCCCATTTAATTGGGCTAAAGTGATGAGCCCACTTCAATAAGCCCAAAAATATCATCCTCCTAGAGGCCCAGTTTGGTGCCACGTGTCAAATGACGTGGCGCACCAAGTCAAACAGAAGAGCAAATAGGATCATGCCATGTGTCAAAATGACAATGCATGTCAAGTCAAATCAAAAGGCCAATGAAACCGCGCCACGTGTGCAGGTGACATGTTATGGCCAATCAAATGAGGCTATGTCACACTTCAATTTGATTGGTCGGAAAGAGTTTGTTCTTATCACAACTTCTCTTTTTCACAACTATAAATAGGGGTCTTCATAACTCAGAAAAGACACCAGAAGTTATAACAAGAAGCAAAAGGGAGCTCGTGGATCAAACACTGCGGATTTCTCTAAAAGCTACAAGCATTCAAGTGTTCTAAGGATTAAAAGATCAAGACAAAGACTCAAGAACAAGCTGCAAGCCCTTGGATTAAAAATATGTCAAGATCAGGCCTCAAGCACTTGGATTAAAATCAAATAAAATTCAAAGATTAAGCTCAAAAAGCTTTTTTCAGTCTTGATTTTATTTTCTCGATGCAAATTTATTGTCTACAACTACTTCAAACAAAGAGAACCAAAGGCACCAAACAAATATTAACATGATATAAATTGTAGTAATTCAATATATTTTAGGGATTTTAATTTTTTCCTTAATTAAGGAGATAAGAGAAATGTTTTTCTTTTTCTATAGATTTATCATATATTAATTTTCATAATGAAAATATATAATAATTATAACAAATAATGTTTAGGATAATTTATTGATAGTTGAAAACGTATTAGGGAAGAATGAGTTCAAACCACAGATTAAATTTTCACATCAATTAAGCATATAAGAGATAACTCCCTAATACAATATGAACAAATCTCACCACTTAATTAACTTTTGAGATTTAATAAACTATGTTTTTTTAAAATTGCTTTTGAATATAAAATTTTCTAGTTTGAAATCACCTTCAAATAGTGTGGCTAGATGAAAACCTTTTAATTTTAATTTTTAAATTGCTTTAAAACATTATGCGTGAATACAAAAATCTTGTAAATATTTACCGATATTTCTTATGTTGTTCTATTATTTAAAAATTAAGCTCTATGGAAACTTTTAGTTGACTAAGCCAAAATTAATAATTTTACCAAATGAGAAAAGGAACGTTCCAAATGAGTATTTACATGCATTACTGTATGCAAAAGTGGTCTAATGAACAGAATATTTAAAGGAATTTTGTGGTTATGGGAATGTGGGATCCACGTGCATCAATGACAATTTGCATTTAAGAATTATAAACAATGTAGGAATTTTTTCAAAATGACATATATGCCCTCGATCGACCATCTTTTTTTTCCGATATATTAGAAATATGTTTTGAAATATCACCCATATAAATGATTGAGCTGATACAAAATACCAAAAAAATATCGAACACAAAAAGAGTTGAATTTTGTTTGCTTGCTTCACTAATATACTTATGGAAAGAACGAAAGTATTCAAGTACCCCCCTATTCTCCTTTAGCATTAATTAAGTATTATAACTAATAGTTGAGTTTTGAGAACGAAAAAGTACTCTTATTAGAAAGATTTTCTCCACCTCAACGTTTATACTCTAGTTCATGAACTAATAATCAAACAAATATATCTTCTACTTCAATTCTGTTTTTATGCATCGTGTTTTTTGTTTGTGTTTTGACTATATATAACTTGTGCTGATTTAGGAACCACATCCAAAGGAGGAGTATTGATGACCTTGATATCGTTATTGCTTCTACATACGCCACTATTTCAGGCAGCAGAGTTGGTCATGCACCAGTCTTCTTATGGTACAGTTTGCGCAAACAGTGTCGTATGACACTTCATGAAGATTGTAATAACTCATATTTTTTTTAAAATAAAGGATTGTTTTGTCTTTAGGCAAAGATTAAAAAAATAATAAAGGAAAATAAGGATAAAAGAATGAATAAAATACAGTAGGAGAAAAAAAAAAAAAAAAGTAGGAGAAAAAAAAAAAAAAAAGTAGGAGAAAAAAAAAAAAAAAAGTAGGAGAAAAAAAAAAAAAAAAGTAGGAGAAAAAAAAAAAAAAAGGGAGAAAAAGAGAGGAAAAGAGAAGAGAAAAATAAAGATTTTCAGCACAAATCATCAGGGTAATGATCCTTAACTTTTATTTGAGTTTATTACGTGATTTTGGGAAGACTTTTATGGTAGAAACACGGATAAATGTTCAGAAATTGAGAAAATCTAGCCCTAGGGTTCTTCAACTAAAATCATTAATTTGAAAGTGCAAGCATTATCAAATCTTGATTAGTATTCTGGAATCCTCTCTACGAGGAGAATCTGTTGGTGGTCATTGTCTGAGAATTCTGATTCGTTAACTAAAGTTGACTTTTTGAGTCAATCTTTGACAGTGAGTTTGATTTGTGTTAAAAATTATAAAAATATTCACCCAAGGAGTTTTGACCATTCTAAGTCTATGTTTGTGTAGTTTGAGGTGAATTTGAAACCAATGAGTATAGTTTTGAGTTATTGGAAAGGGTGCTTGGATTGTGAATACAGGTAAGTGAGACTTTAAGTTTTGATGCTTGTTTTTCCAAAATTCATTTAGAAAGTATATTTTGTCTGCCTGGTCCATGTGTTGGGACAAGCGTGCACTAGGCAGAAGCGGTGGTTTTTGACCAGCCGCAAATATATATTATTTTGTGAAAATGCTGAAATTATTTAATAAGTAATTTGTGGTGTGGGGTAATATAGCGTAGCCTCGTGCTATATTTCTTTGCTGCCGTAATATATTTGGGCCATTGTGTATACTGCCGTGATAGATTTGGGGCATCGTATATGCGCCATGGACTTATCGGGGTGTTAGATTAATTTTCTTAACTGCCGCTTATGACAAGTCCTTAGTGTGAATTGTGTTAAATATATAAGTGTGTGATGTTAAATATTAGTTTGGACAATTATATTGTGAAATACTTATTGTGCATATTATTTTGTGCTCGTTGTGTATTTTTATTTTCTAACACTTGTTCCAGAGGTATTTAGAGTGACGGGCCGAGGATCTTACTGAGTTATATTCACATATAACTCACTTCTTACCTGCATGTCCATGTAGATACGATTGGTGAAGACGGAGCTAGTGGTTGATGAGTTCGCTAGAGTTGATGCAGTTACTGAGGTGAGCCATCACATTGTTCATGGACGCTTCCAAAAGAGTCTTTATCATTTATTCGTATGGTGTCTTTTGTAATCCTCTTAGATGCTCCATAGTCTAGTGCGTGATTTGGGCTAGAGTGTTGTTTCTTTGTTTATTTATGAATTCACATTTAATTATCAAAATATTGGAACTTACATTTATTTTGGTTGAGTTTTGAATAAATACTAAGTATACAGTATAAGTTGGTTCTCCCGGCAGGTAGTGTTATCTGAGTGCCAATCACGTCTAGGGGTATTTTGGGACGTAACAAAGTTGGTACCAGAGCGTAGGCTTGAAGTTCTGGGTCATAGAGCGGTGTTTGGTAGAGTCTTGTTCATGGGTATATAGACGTCCATATTTATGACCTTGAGGCAGCTGAACATTCAAGATAATTTCCCTTCTTTCATTCCTTATTCGTGCGTTGAGCTGAATCAAGTTGAGCTTTGGATGTCCCTTTCATAGACGACTAGGACACGCGTATCATCCTCTGTTGGACGACGCGATTGACAAGAAAATTTAGAATAATTATATGTTAAGTATAGTGTGACCTTGAGCAGAGGCGGATCTAGGATTTGATAGTGGCGGGTGCCATAATTTCTTTTAATGTATACCTTGTAATGACTAATATGAAATTTGTTAGAAATGTTTATTCGATTTTTTTGAGTTTATTCGGATCAACTTAATAGGTATTTTTAATTTGAAAATACAAAAATTACTTCTCAGATATTAAAAAGTAGACGTAATTAACATTTTAAATAAAGAATCATACCTTTATTATAACAACACAAGTAAAATCAACATTTTCACTAGAAAATTACATCCTTTTTTTTGTATATTAAGAATAAATTTACACAAGTAAGATGACATCTTCAATAAGGGAATTACCAATCAGAATAAGAATTTTTTTTTAAATATCTTCAATAGAAAATTATATCCCATAAGTATAAAATTAAATAAACTACAATTTCTCAAAAATCAAAATCATAAATCTCATTTTTTTAAGCAATGCTCACGAAATTTTTGTCATAATTTAATAGTAAAGTGATTTAAATTATATTTAATAACCATATAATAACACAAATTTTTATGATATAATAAAAAAAAATTTGATCTCAATCTAAATTCCCATGAAGACTAAAATTTTTGGGATATGAAAGAAGAAAACTCATAAATTTGAGATTAAGAGGACTATTTATTTTATAGAATTTTATAATTTCGGAGTCTCTTTTTTGAATATTCTTGTTAGAGACTACATATAAATAATAGAATAAAGAAAAAAAAAAACAAAAATAATGAAACGATAAATAGAAAATTGGGAAGTAGTCGAAAAGGAAAATGACTGGGATAAAAAGAAATAAAAAGCACACGAAAAGGGAAAGTCAGACAAAGTTCAAGATAATTTTCAACTTGACTTTTACACACGAGAAATTTTTTAAAAAGATCTACCAATCATGACACCTTTGTCTAATTTACGGCTGCGAGTGGTAGAATAAGATATTTAACCTAATTTAAAATTTTTTTAACATAGGTATATAAAATTTTTGTCATATTAGCGAGTGCCATGCCATCCCATTGTAAAGGGGTGGGTCCGCCCCTGACCTTGAGTACATGTCGTGTTGTGCATATGTTATATTTGAGATTTGACAAGTTAGTATATTTTGGAATAATTTTTTTTTTCAAAGGAACCTCTTCAATAATTTTTAAGAAGTTTAGGAGTTAGTCAAATTTGATCGGCAAAGCAGTGTAAGGATATAATATTTGCCTAAGAGCAACTTATCCAAAATTAGAGGTTGTAAATATAAGAGAGAAAAGAGTTAAGAGGAAACAAAGAAGTGTAATAATTTAGCGACTTTTTATATAGCAATTGCCGCCCCGCTTAATAGGAATATGATGCACTTACCAGCCGGTGAAAGGAAAGAGCGGGTCAGCCATCGATAAAGTAATACCAAACACTACTCATGTTAGGCCTCGTAGCCATGGAGAACCATAGAATCAGAAGGCTATATTAGAACATCGGTAGAAAAGTCGAGAGAGCACCTAAAAATAGCTTTAGAAGCTAGATTAGGAAAGTGTTTCCCGAGTTCGAGCAAATACAATGCGGCATCCAGGCCAAAAAAAGGACTGGGTTCCGATCAATGTCTATGATGTTGGGATTGGTAGTGAAAGTTATTTGGAGGAAAATGCTTATACAATCCTCAGCTTAATGCCTAATGAAGTGATATGATAGTATTAATAATATAATAATGGTGATGTTATAAATGTGACTGTGGCGTAAAATTACATAATTTAAGTACATTGAATATAAGCTTGAAAGTAGCACTACGTGCTAAATTCTATTCATAATGAGTGTCTCTGGGTAAATTTCAGCTTGTGAGAGAAAATAAGATTTTAGTATAAAGCTTAATGCGCCAATGCAATAATAGGTTGAATATGAAACTAATATACATGAATATAATTAACTGTTAAAGTAAGAGTAAGTCGTGGAGTATAAAGATTGTCATACACCATAAGTGAAAGATAAAAGAGTTAGATATTTAGAAGAATATATTCTAAGACTTGTTATGGTTGGTGTGAACATATGGCGACACTTTTTTCATGGTAAAAAACACTAGTAATCGTTATGGACTAGATGAAACGAGTATTCAAATTATTCCTTAGCCTTCTAGTTATTATGTTTATTAATGACATATGGGAGAATTTTCATAATTGATAGAAACATATGCAACAGTTGAGGATGGTCCGATAAATATCGAGATAAAGCCGTTAAATATAGAAGTTATAAGTGTGAATTTTTGTTCTTAAAATATGATGTTTTAAGCCTTATGATGTCTAATATAAGGGTAATAAATAGATGGTATTATGCCTGTTAAGGCTAGAGCACATGTGGCATCATATTTGTTTTTATTTAAGCACACAAAGTTTATTGGTATAGAGTCCTGACCTTATTGGGGGATTAGTTATCAACTTTTAGAGGAGAGACCTACTTGATAGAAAACAACGATGTAGGACTATAACTAAAGAGTTGAATATGTATACAATCATGGGGGTTGACTAGAGGAGATTTGTACTCCACGAGATGCAATATTTTTAAATTTTAGTAACTTCAAGATCCCCAAATAGGACTTGGAACCGGAGAATGAGAGATAATGATGACATGGGTTGATATGAGATATCAAAAATGTAATTTTTTTTTCAGCGTTTGAACTGGTCATATATTAAATACGAGTGTTAGAGGCTCAAAAAATTATCATAAAGATGGTTAACTCTGAAAGAAAGTGAAAATACAACATTGTAAGCCTCGTGGTTAGACTATCACGTTCGTGGAGAAAGTTATGATCCTAATTTCACTGATCGTGATAGGCTCATCGATATCTCATGACTAATTCAGTCTGAATTATTGATGCAGCATAGTATTTTATAAAGCGATATGTTGGGGAAATAGTGCAATAGAGCATAAGAGTAACAACATATGAAATATTTAGGCTGGGGTGTATGGATGTGTCTTAACATCGCCGTACGTAAGAGTATTATGTAGGGGCATATGGATGTTTCTCATCCCATATGTGAGAATATTATGTAGGAGTATTTGGATGTGTTCCAACACTGCCTTATGTAAGAACTGTGGAGGTGTCCCAGTATAGTATTGTGGTTGTGGAGCTTGTATGCTTTCCGGTGCAATGGATACATGAAAGAGTATGGATATTCGATTTCAACACTAGTCAGATGGATATATATAGAAATTAGCTCATGATCAATTGCTTTTGACCAAGTTTGTACCTCATAAAAGTTATTAGCGTGTTATGCATATCTTGTTATTTGAGGCTTCAAATAAAGTTGGTGTAATTTTCCGGTTGATTGGCTCGAACCTGAGAAATCATAACTAATAGATTCAAATTTGGTTTAGCAAGGCTTAGAGGATGTTTCTTTGAATACTAGAATGGTTTTGGATAGAATAGAATAAACAAAACTTCTATGTCGAAAAAATGAGATCGTGACCGAAAGGTGAAAGAAGTCTTTTAAAAGTTTCCTCCATGAATGGAATTACGAGATTCGGTCGGAAAGGCAAGCTAAGTAAAATATATTGGTATGTATGAGATTTTGGATTAGATTCGTGCGATATAGGCTTGCTTTTCCTTTGAGATTGTATGTGTCCATCTTGTGTTCACGTGTCTACGCTGAGACGATATGTTCGTAATGATAGCTATAAGATTCAACCCGATGATGTAGAGTTTGATGAGAATTTGAATTACGTAGAATATTCAATATATATTGTTAATATATAAGTACAACAATTAAGATCAAAGAAGATTGTTTGGTCAAAATATTTTGGCACAACCTTCTCACCGAGAAAGTTATTTGAGAGTGCGAGTCATATTACCTTATCAAATATCCTTACTTGATACTACAAGTATGACTTTAGACACGTTCGAGGACGAACACTATTTTTAACTATGGGAGAATGTAATAACTCATATATTTTTTTAAATAAAGGATTTTTTTTGTCTTTAGGCAAAGATTAAAAAAATAATAAAGGAAAATAAGGATAAAAGAAAGACAAAAAAGTGAAAGGGATTGAAACCCTTTAAAAGGAAAAAAATCCAGCGGCGCTGGAAGAATGAAGCAGAAGCAAGAACGTAATAGGAAAAGAAAAACGCAGTAGGAGAAAAGAAAAGAAAGGAAGCAAAAGAGGAGAAAAATAAAGATTTTCAGCCCAAATCATCAAGGTAATGATCCTTAACGTTTATTTGAGTTTATTACGTGATTTTGAGAAGACTTTTATGGTAGAAACATGGAGAAATTTTCAGAAATTGAAAAAATCTAACCCAAGGGTTCTTCAACCAAATTCATTAAAATAAAAGGGCAAACGTTAACAAATCTTGATTTTGATTAGTGTCACACCTCCTTTTTCACCGGTAGGGTAATAAGGGAGTTTTTCTACTTTAAGTGACATTATTCGATTTTGGATTTATTTAATTTAATTTTCAGAATCGCCACTCGGATTTTTTACGGTGTTCCGGGACACCATTTATTTATTAGAAATTCCAAAACCAAGGAATTTGACTCGGTTTAATTGTCTGCGAACCAGAAATCTGGGTAAGAAATTCTGTTAATCCGGGAGAAGGTGTTAGGCACTCCCGAATTCCGTGGTTCTAGCACGGTCGCTTAATGATTTATACTTGGCCTAAATTGTTTAATTACTGCTTTTGTACCTATGTGTATTTTTATATCTTTACCGCTTTTATTATTCTTTTGTATTCAAGGAGTTCTTTTGAGACGGGTCACGTATGCGTAAAACCAGTAGAGTTTAAAAATGTGTCTAAAATCATGTCATACGGACGTGTACATAATTCTCGATACTGAACTCATTCAAGGAGATAAATAAAGTTGGCAAGTGCATTTTCTTGTTTTGTTGTCAAAAGAAAACGAAATCACGTCACGCGGGCGTGTACGTAATTCTGATAATTTTCTGGAAATCCGTTCCTAAAGTGTCTCTACGAGGGTTCATTTTAGTCTTAATTTGTGTTACGTAAATGTATACACAATTTGAGAAAAGGGGTTATTAGTTAGTTTCATTCAAAGTTACGTAAAACGTATACTTTGATGATTGATTTATTTTCTAAGTTCAATGTATTCACTATCTAAAATGCTTTCGAGATTTACTATTTCTAAATTAAAAATCCTAAGTCAAGTCACAGGTTTGGGCTATGGCCTTGTTTAACTCGATTTTATAATTTTAGGCCATCCTAATTGACTATTTATGAGAAAAATAAGGTGCATGATTCTATTCAAATAATATTGATCAATAAAAGAAAAAACTTTATCAGATTACCAATTCACAAACAAAAACGAATGGACATATTCAATTACCCTAGTTCATCCTCATAGATTAAAAGGTAACTTCAAAACCATTAGAGAAACAGGAAGATGAAAAACAGAACTGAGATTCTTTCATTGAAGGGTTTTTCGTCAAAAAAAAGAAGTAAAATACAGCTTCTGAAATCATTTTAAATCAATGTGGCTACTCAAAAAACTATTTTATCAATTTCACATAGTCTATACATATGCCTTTTTAAGTCATGATTCATACATACTTGGTCCTAGTTTTGAGTGTTTATACATCTACTTAAGGGATGTGAAGGGAAACGTTTTAAATCCCATATTCCTGTTAGCTTTTCGAAAAAATTATCAAAAACATGAAGTGTTTGTTTCCAGAAATTCCGCTAGGTTTACAAAGAACTGATTTTCTTTTTACACGAAATACATTAGGGTAGTAAAATCCATACTCATCAATTTGAAAACTTTATAAAATGCAAAAGAAAACTACAACGCTGAATATAAATCCATAGTGTCTAGCCCCTTTTACAAATATATATAAAAGATAAAATTCAAAATACAGTTTCTTACTCCAGAATACAAGTTCCAAAAAAAAATGAAAAATAAGGCAGGAAAGAAAACTAAAAGCTGCTGCTCCTGTGCAAGCTTCAACAAAGCTTTGTGATTCAACCTTTGTGACTCAAACCTGCGTTTCGTAGCCATTCCCAAACAAACAAACATGTTTTAGGCATTATGAGGGGGTGAGCCTGACCATGAATGAGTCAGATTTTAGTCCTCCTTGTGCCAATACTAAAATAAATCTAACACTATATGGGAGACTTGCTGATTGAGTCTCTTCAGCGATTAAAAGGAAAACACAAATAAAGAGCAGATTTATGCATTCTTATGGAAAGAACGTGAACATAAAGAAGGTCAGGTTCAGAATCCAGTAATGCTTACTACCTAAAAATTTAGCATTCAAGCCCTTTATTCGAAATTAAAGACTCCTAACCAAATTTCCGCAAACATGTTTCAGATCCACACAAATTTCCAACAGAGAGATTACATACAAAAACAGCTAAGGAAAGAACTTACGTAAAATCAACAAGTTTACATATCATAGAACATAATTCAGATCTGAAGAGGGTTTATTCATAGATAAAGGAGTTACATACCTTTCAGAGAAAAAAGAACAAATAAATCCTGACCAAATAAAGGTCAGGCCAAAAGAAGATTCAACTTGAAGAAGGAATAATCAGGCAGCAACAAACAACAATCCTCAAAATCAACCCAGCTCCCAAGATATTAACCCAGATGAGTTTCAGAAATCAGAATCAAAACCAAGCAAGAACCAAAAGCTGAGAAATCCACAAGAACTTTGATGAACTCTTAAAACTAATATTATTTTTTTTTGCAAAATTTTTCGTTTGTGAATAAAAAAAACTATTCTGATTTTTGTGTTTTCAGATGTTTTCAGCAGCTAAGTGAATGCCAAAGGAGAGTAATAGAGTGTAAAAAAAGAAGATCTTTCTAATGTGGAAAATGAGTGTATTTATAAGGGACTTGGGGATGGGATATACCTAGCATATTCCCTATCTAATGGGCTGAAATAGTACATAGGGCAGCTGTCAGCCTTATCCTTTGGGACAACTACCGCTATTCCAAAATGTTTTAGCCATTATAATGACCGTAATACCCCTTGCAAATTTGATTTGTTCATTCTAAAAAGTTCTTGGGCTGTTACACCCAAGATTTCCTCACCTAGGATTCCTAATATACCCCTTGAAGTCCCTGAAATTACCATTAGGTAACCGAGGTTAAACTTGCTTGGTTTATTATTAAATCTAGTTAATTAACCCTAGTTAGGCTCCTTAGTTAATTAATACTACTAGGTGTTCTTAGTTAGTTAGTTATCAGTTTATCCTCCGTGTAATTAACTAAATAGAGATTAGTCAACTTAACCCCCTTAAACTCAGGTTAGTTGATTTGCTTCAATTAAATAGACTTAGTTAATTATCTTAATTAGAATTTAGGACTTAGTTAATTATTTAAGAGGTTAGTAACCTAAGTTAACCTATTAAACAAGTGCCCTCTTAGAAGGTTGTCATTAATTGGGTTAATCTTGAGTTTAGGATTAGACTAAGTTAATTCACGACCATACACTGGTTCGGAATTAACTAGTTTCCTAATTAATTGGGAAATTAATTAACTAATCTAATTATAACATGCTCAAATAAACTATGAAGCAATTAATCAACAAAGATGATCATGCTCAAAAAAAAAAAGAAGTAAATCCTAACAACTACATACTCACTAACATGAACAAGAACAATATAAATAACCTAATCAAACAAGGCAAGGAACAATGCATATAGTGATAAATCAAATTATGTCGATAATCATGATTGCCAAGAAATCTTTATTACTAATTAACGGGAATTACAACATGATTATCATGAAGTAAGTTTAGAGTTTGAACTTAATTAAGCAGAAGAAACAAGAGTAGGCCGAGGTAAACGGTGGCAGAGAATTTAAAAAAGATCACAAGAGAAATCAAATTACGAACATGTTAATCACATAGAACATGCTGTCATAATTCAGGAAATCTACAGAGAAGCAAGAAAAACAGGTTTTAACCAACAGTTTTCAGATTTAAACAACTAGGGCTAAACTCTAACCTAAGTGATCAATTTAACAAATACCAGGAAGAGGGGAAGCACCTGGTTAAGTGGGAACAACTTGAACGAATTCCGGCGGCTGGTCGAAGTTTGGCCAGACTTCTGGCGAGGTTCGAATGGACTCAAACCCACGTGAATCACTTGCTCTTATGGAGAGCAAGTGACTCGTGTAAGTCTGAGCCATTGATTTGACTTTAATCGTCATGGAGTGAACTTTAGGGTTCAGTGTTTCTTAGATCTAAAATTACTCATTTTGGGGTGGGCTTTCTGGAAAATTGATGGTGGGAGGTGGTTGAGAATTAAGAGAAGGTTTTCTGGTGAAGATCTGG
This sequence comes from Nicotiana knightiana, assembly GCA_005239525.1. Lineage (NCBI taxonomy): Eukaryota > Viridiplantae > Streptophyta > Magnoliopsida > Solanales > Solanaceae > Nicotiana > Nicotiana knightiana. Next base: position 86,115 of record ML431395.1, read on the forward strand.
GCTTGATTGATGGAGGAATGGCGGAGCTAGGGCGGGATGACGGTGGAGTCCGGTTAGGTTAGATAGACGGGTCTTTGGTAGTAGGGTGTTAGACTTTGAGTTGAATGGGGGTAGGGGATTATTTGGAACAGATATATGCTTAGGGGGTCATTAGTTCCCACCCGTTAGATCTTAGGAGATCAATGGCTGGGGTATACTGTAACCTAAACGGGGTCGTTTGGTGTAGTAAGGGGGCGGGACGGGTTTGGGATTAATTGGGATGGGTATAGAGACTGACTTGGGTCTGGGCATGCCAACCCAAGTGTTTTTTAGGATTATTTTCCTAAATCCAGGCTTAGTTAAGTAATTAAACACTAAAAAAATGTAATAATTAGTTCTAAACTAGTTTTTGTCCAATCATAAAGTAAGAGTCATATTATTTAGTTTGCTCCTGATCATTTGAAGGACAAATTTCACAATTTTCGCTGAAAGGAAATAATTAAATCAAGAAATTAACATTAACCTATTTTATGTCAAATAATTATATTTATTTAGATAATAATTAAGGTTATGCACCTAATTATGCCACTTTAAATTATTTATAAATTTAAAAGGCGAACTATGATTACATAATGCAAAATTAATTCACAAATAACACTTAAATTCATAAAAATCATAAAGCTAAATAATTTATTGAATTTTGTGTAGGATTATATGGTAGGAAAAAATCACGTGCTCACAACTGCCTTTCTTTGCTCGGAAACACGAAGAGTTTTTGGGCAAAGACAAAGTGAGCAGTCATGAACGACTTTACCCATTCATATACTCCATTGTGTAGCGTTTTGAAAAGTTTGACTGAACCCTACTTCAAAGGTTGCCTACATATCCTTGGCTATAAAGGAATCAGGTCAGTGTAGTTCTGGAAGTTTGGTGTTTGGGACTACCGAAAAGCTGTGATTTCATTGTTGTTGCTGCTGTTACTGCTGCTGATCTCCTTATTACACCAAAGTAACAAAACGAAAGACTAACTAAATCTATCAGCTGCTAGTTACAAGATTCCTATCTAAGATTTGGTCTTGAGTCTTGATCTTTTGCCGACTCTGACCTGGATCTTGATGCTTGTTAGCCGCAGGTGCTGGTTTCGTCTTATCGTTCCTCAGATCAAGGTTGGATATACCGAACGGATGACTTCAATCTCGTCCTGGATAGTCCATATCTTCCCAGTTTCTGCACTTTGGATTCAATATTTTCTTTTCTCTTTTTGTTTTATTATTCTGGATTGAAACTTCTTCTTTTGGTCGTCTCGAGTCCAATGCCCTAAAAATGTAATCTGCACAAAAATAAAAAACAAACTGACGAAATTTTCTGCCCCACTTTTCACTAGGAAAATTTCGTGAGTTATTGTAAAGAAATCTACACTAGTTTATTATTGAAAGTGATGAAAAGTCGGGAACAACGCACCCGGAATTATTGCAGACTAGGGAGTGGAAAAAGTAAGATCAACTAGGGGTTGGAGACCCTATGTTACAAAATAAAATCAACTATGAATTATATACCCTATGTTGGAAAAGAAATCATCGACTAAGGGTTGTATACCCTATGTTTGAAAAGAAATCATCAACTAGGGATTGTATACCCTATGTTGGAAAAGAAATCATCAACTAGGGATTGTATACCCTATGTTGGAAAAGAAATCATCAACTAGGGGTTGTATACCCTATGTCGGCATCAACTAGGGAGTGTATACCCTACGTTGGAAAAGAAATCATCAGCTAGGGGTTGTCTACCCTATGCTGGAAAAGAAATCATGAACTAGGGATTGTATACCCTATGTTGGAGATGAAATCATCAGCTAGGGATTGTATACCCTACGTTGGGAAAGAAATCATCAACTAGGGGTTGTATACCCTATGCTGGAAAAGGTGTGGCTAGGGTTTGGAGACCCTATACCACTTCAGATTTGGGTTGATTTCGACATTATTTTTTCTTCTTTTTCTTTTCATTTTGAGTAAATGTGGGAAAGGATTTTGGGGAAAAACTTCCCTTTTAGAGTTATTGCTGCAGAGCTGCTTCTAGCTCTTGCGCCCTTTCTTTTGGTTACACTTTCCTTTGCAAGTTTGCTTTGAGTTACACCTGTTTCCTTCAATCAAAGAACAATTTGTTAGTTTGAAACGTTGGTTGATTTTGCGGCCTTGATTTTCAACAACTTAATCTCAGTTCTTATGACGAAGATCTCGACCACTTGTTTGCTTGCTGGGGATTGGGTTTCATCTTCAATCCTGGGGATCCTGGCTTTTCAGATTTTACCATGGCTATCGGTCACGTGGGACCCAATATTTGACTTTATTTTGCCTTTATAGGCCTTTCACTTGCTTTTTCTTTTGGATTTACAGCGTATCGGGGAAGTCTTTGGCCTCTCAAATTCTCCTGCAATGTTTTTCCAACTTTACATTGCCTTCATCAGCCTTTCACTTCTGATTTTTTCCCAATTATAACTTTAAAGCATTTGGAGCACTTCGGCTTTTCGAACTTTGCCGGGAGGGGTTAGCCACGTGGGACTCAATCTTTCACTTCAATTGACTTTATAGGCATTTCCATTTGATTTCTTCTTTCAAGAGTTTTGCGTTCAAAGCATCGGCCGTTGCGGCCAGTCGGGATCGACTCGATGCCCCTGATGAGGCTTGGTGCCCTTTGCATGTTGGCGCGTGTCAAACGAGAAACCTATAAATCAGTTTTTCCATCCTTTCTTTTCTCTAACTTAGAAACAAAGTCAAGCTAAAAAGGATTGAAAGAGAATAACAAAGAAACGGAGACAATGAATTTTGACAAGAAATATCCCTTTCGGGAAAAAAGAAGAAGGACTTATCTGGAGTGTACGCGGCCTTCAATGAACATGACATGTGTATTGGACTGGATGCCTGATCTATATAAACCATCTGACTCTCAGAAATTCGTCCCGATTTTTTACCTTGAGGTCGAGAAACCTTGCCCCAGACCATGTCGATACCAGTGACCAATCATCTTCTTTTCGATTAGTAGTACCCTTTTTGGGTTTTCAACAACTAACCTCTCTCATTTCTCTTCTCGTCATCGCCCTGTAGTGCTCTTTGCGAGTTTTCACTATCAAGACTCTCTCATTTTTAGTTTCTCTACTCACTGTCGCCTTATGGTGCCTGTGTGGGTTTTCACCGATAAAACTCTCTCATTTTAATTTCTCTCATTGCTTGTATCAGATCCAAATTACTGTATCCTCCAATTCTGGCCTTTCTTTGCCGATCGATCGGAAGGACTTGAACATGATTTGGGGTAAAAGGAATTTGTATCGAATTACAACTTTGGAACTTTTCGGGTGAATCATTGCCGAATTTTAAACTTGCCCCAGCTTAAACCCTTGGGGGAATGTGGATTTTTATTTTGGTGTGACTGAACCCCAGGGAGAGGCCGCCTACGTATCCTTTCGGAATCAAGTCAGACGTAGTTCAAGGGAATATTTTGTTTTGATTTTATTTTGTTTTTCATCATCATTTTTCTTTTTCTTTTTTTTCTTTTTTTTTAACACTTCAAGTTCCAAAGAGGGTAATCAAGGAAGAGTAACCGACTCAAAGGGTTTACAAAACTGGTAGTGTTTGGGGTAGCGCGAATGAAAGCCTTTGTCATTTCGATCATGAGCATCATCACAAAAAGGTCAAACATAATACCTTTTGACTGCATCTGCATTGACAGTCGTTTCAGGGTCATTTCCTTCGATGTCCCCCAAGTACAATGCTCTTTTTGGTAGCAATTTCCTTATGATGTATGTACCTTTCCAGTTTGGGGCAAATTTCCCTTTCTCTTCTTCATAGTGTGGGAGGATATGTCTTAGGACGAGCTGCCCCACTTCGAAGTTCCTAGGCCGTACCTTCTTGTTATAGGCACGAGCCTTTCTTTGTTGGTACAACTGCCCGTGGAAAACTGCGGCCATTCTTTTCTCATCAATCAGAGTTAACTGTTCTAACTGGGTTTTGACCCATTCATCATCCTTGATTTCAGCTTCGACAATGATCCTCAGGAAGGAATTTTGACTTCTGCAGGGATCAAGACTTCAGTGCCATAAACCAATAAATAAGGCGTAGCCCCCACTGATGTGCGCATGGTCGTGCGATATCCTAATAATGCAAAAGGCAACTTCTCGTGCCACTGTCTAGAACTTTGGATCATTTTTCTAAAGATTTTCTTGATGTTCTTATTGGCTTCTTCGACGACACCATTGGCTTTGGGAAGGTAAGGGGTGGAATTATGGTGTGTGATTTGAAACTGTTCACATACCTCCCTCATCAAGTGGCTGTTTAGATTTGCAGCGTTATCGGTAATGATAGTTTTTGGAATATCAAAATGACAGATAATGTTTGAATGCACGATGTCCACCACTGCTTTCTTAGTGACGGCTTTGAAAGTGACTTCTTTGACCCATTTTGTGAAATAGTCGATGGCCACCAAAATAAATCTGTGTCCATTTGAAGCTTTTGGCTCGATTGGCCCAATGACATCCATTCCCCAGGCAACGAAGGGCCAATGTGCTGACATGGGGTGTAATTTCGAGGGTGGTGCATGAACAGGTCACTATGTATTTGACACTGATGGCACTTTCGGACAAAACTAAAACAATCCTTTTCCATGGTCATCCAGTAATATCTTGTTCGCAAAATTTTCTTTGTGAGGACGTACCCGTTCATGTGGGGACCGTATACTCCTGAATGTACTTTGTTCATAATCTTTTCAGCTACTTTGGCATCCACGCACCTTAACAAATTCAGATCTGGAGTCCTTTTGTACAACACTTCTCCGCTTAAGAAGAAACTGTTGGAGGGTCTTCTGATGGTTCTCTTTTGATCCCCATTGGCCTGCTCCGGGTATTCTTTTGTTTTCAAGAATCTTTTGATATCATGATACCATGGTTGGACATCGGGTTCTATTTTGACCGTGTTACAATAACCATGTCTTTCTTTGATTTGAATTTCTAACGGGTCAATGTGGACATTACTAGGATATGGCAACATTGCAACTAGGGTAGCCAGTGCATCGACTAACTCATTGTGGCATCGAGGAATATATCTGAACTCGACGGCTTTGAATCGTTTGCTAAGATCTTCCACATGTTATCGGTATGGAAGGAGCTTAACATCTCGAGTTTCCCACTCTCGCTGAGCTTGCTTTATGATCAAACCAGAATCTCCCATGATCAATAACTCTTCTACATCCATGTCAATGGCCATGTTCATGCCCATTATACAAGCTTCATATTAGGCAGTATTGTTTGTACAGAAGAACCGGAGACGGGCCGTGTCCGGATAGTGTTGTCCCGTGGGTGAAATCAAGATTGCCCCAATCCCAACGCCTTTGGCATTGACTGCTCCGTCGAAGAACATTTTCCAGGTATTAGTGTCTTCTGAGATTACTTTGACTAAATTGACTTCCTCATCTGGGAAATAAGTGCTTAAAGGTTGGTATTCATCATCAATCGGGTTCTCAGCCAAGTGATCGGCCAAGGCTTGAGCTTTCATGGCTTTGCGGGTGACATAGACAATGTCAAACTCCGTGAGCAAGATTTTCCATTTTGCTAACCTTCCTGTGGGCATTGGTTTTTGGAATATGTATTTTAGAGGATCCAACCTGGTTATGAGGTATGTGGTATAAGCCAACAAATAATGTCTGAGCTTTTGAGCAACCCAAGTTAGGGCACAACAAGTTCTCTCCAGCAGAGTGTATTTGGCTTCATAGCCAGTGAATTTATTTCTCAGATAGTAGATGTCTTTCTCTTTCTTCCCGGTAACATCATGTTGCCCGAGGACACAACCAAAAGAATTTTCCACGATTGTTAGGTACATGAACAGAGGTCTTCCTAGTTCAGGCGGGACTAGCACTAGCGGATTCGACAAATATTCCTTGATTTTATCAAAGGCTTCCTGACATTCATCTGTCCATTTGATTTCCGCATCTTTCTTTAAGAGCTTGAATATTGGCTCACAGGTGGTTGTAAGCTGTGCAATAAACCGGCTGATGTAGTTCAACCTTCCTAATAATATCATGACCTCTTTCTTAGTCTTTGGATGTGGCAGATCTCGGATGGACTTTATCTTCGTCGGATCTAACTCAATGCCCGACTAACTATAAACCCCAAGAGTTTCCCGGAAGGAACACCAAATGTGCATTTAGCAGGGTTTAATTTCAAGTCATATTTGCGTAGCCGTTCAAAAAATTTTCTCAAGTCTCAGACATGGTCCTCCTGTGTTATGGATTTAATAATGACATCATCAACGTTCACCTCAATTTCTTGGTGCATCATGTCATGGCTGTCATATAGGTTGCCCCGGCGTTTTTTAAACTGAACGGCATAACCCTGTAACAATAAGTCCCCCATGGTTTAGTGAAAGCTGTCTTTTATGCATCTTCCTCATCCATTAGGACTTGGTGATAACCGGCATAACAATCCACAAACGACTGTACCTCATGTTTGGCACAATTATCGACAAGGATATGGATGTTTGGTAACGGGAAATTGTCTTTGGAACTTGCTTTGTTCAAATCCCTGTAATCAACACATACTCGGAGCTTCCCGTCCTTTTTTGGTACTGGGACTACGTTGGCTAGCCATTTTGTGTATCTGACTACTCGAATTACACCGGCTTTTAATTGTTTGGTGACTTCTTCTTTAATTTTGTCACTGCTATCTGTTTTGAATTTTCTTTGCTTTTGTTGGACGGGCGGGCAATCGGGATGAGTTGGAAACTTGTGTACCACTAAATCAACACTTAGTCCGGGCATATCATCATAGGACCAAGCGAACACATCTTTGAATTCGAACAAAAGTTGAATCAATGCGTCCCTAGTTTTCTCATCCGTGTGAATGCTTATCATGGTTTCTCGGTCCTCTTCTGGATTACCCAAATTAGCCGGCTCCGTTTTGTTTAGGTTTGGCTTAGGCTTATTCTCAAATTGTTCAAATTTTTCTGTTTATTTCCCTAAAAGCCTCATCTTCGTCATATTCTGATTCTTGATTCATTATTTCGAGATTAGACAGCGTATTAAGATCAGAACATGAGGTCCGCAAGCATGTCATGTTATTTAAGGCCACATCATTAGGACTGAAAATAATAAAAATAACAAAATCAGAAAGAATAATAAACGATGAAATTTTGATTTCATTTCATTGAATTTGAAGATAACAGGGGTTTTACATCGGAATTTAAAGATAATAAAATTAAAAACACTCGAGTTACACCCTGAAATAACTCGAAGTGCAGAAAGGACAGCAAAACATGAACTACCATGATTCCCGTCTGATTGGGAAGGGAGTAGCTTTCCAGTTCTGTAGTTTGGCATTCAGACCCATGTATTGCACTTATGTGGTACTCGAGCCTTCTCCTGGATGAACCATGTGAGCGTCATATAACATTTGTCTCATGGCTCCGCAGATTTCTTCAATTTCTTTTGCCGCAAAAGGCCTCCTCTTCTTCTTCAACACACTGTGGTTTGATGAAGGACTCAGTGATGTGTAGGACTGGCTGAGGCAGGTCCCATCCATTGTTTTTACGTTCTTTGGCCCATTTCACATCATCATCTGTGGCCTGGAAACCGATGCCAAAGAAATTTTCGGTGGCAGGCAGAGAGATTGGCCGGTAATGCCTTGTAAGGATACCCCGAGCCCCTTTCCGGGTTTGTACCCGTGTCGGATCATGTCGGTAGCGACCATGATTGACGCATTAGATAAACAAGGTTTTGGGCACGGAACACCTTCCTCGTGGTGATCAGCAAGCACAATCTCAAAGGCTTGGTAAACAATATGTTCGCTACCTTCTCTGGCCTCGAGGCAGGGGACAGAGGGATCCCTGTATGTTGATTGTTCGTCCTCTCCGTGGACCACTGTCTCCTGGTTCTCATGTTCAAATTTGACCATCTGGTGGAGAGTAGATGGCACTGCCCCAGGAGCGTGAATCCAAGGTCTTCCTAGCAGGAAGTTATAAGAGGTGTCCATATCCAGGATTTGGAACGTTACCGTGAAATCAACAGGGCCAATCGTCATGACTATGTCAATTTCGCCAATGGTGTCCCTTTTGATACCGTCAAAGGCGCGGACACAAACGTTATTTGGCCTGATTCTCTCAATGCCAATTTCCATTCTTTGAAGCGTTGACAGGGGGCAAATATCTACCCGGATCCTCCGTCAAGCATAACTCCCTTCACGTAATATCCTTCACTTTTAACTGTCAAGTGTAAGGCTTTGTTGTGAGCGGCTCCCTCAGGAGGTAGGTCATTTTGGCTGAAAGAAATTTTGTTTACTTCGAAGAAGCACTCAACCATTCTCTCTAACTACTCGACTGAGGTCTCGGCTGGTACATATGCTTCATTCAGCGATTTTAGGAGTACTTTTTGATGCTCATTTGAGCCCATCAACAAACAAAAGCGAAACTTGATCCGGGGTTTTCCTGAGTTCTTCAATTGTGGCATATTCAAACATTTTCATTTTCTTGAAGAACTCTTCAGCTTCTTCGGTAGTGATGGGTTTTTTTAGGGGAAAGCATTTATGCTTGGCTTTATTCAACTCCTCTGGGTTATGATATTTCCCAGTAGGTTTTGCTTCGTTGACTTCCCCTCTGACCTCTTTCCCTTTGTATGTTGCTAGTGTTTGATCATAATTCCAGGGGACAGTAGTTGTATTTTTGATCGGGTTTTGCGGCTGGCGGCTGATGATCAGAGGTTCATTCAACTTAGGTAGGACGACCGAATTTTTCACAACATATGTCCCCTTCGGCACATGCACTCTCTGCGGCTTTGATTTCAAATCTAATCTTCTAGGAGGGCTCAAGGCGAGTTGTCTGTTTCGTGGAGCCCTCAGAACATAAAGGACAACTTCTTTAGCTGGTGCCGTCTCTTTCTTTTCTTCCAGGGCCTTTTCTTCATCCTGGTCAGGGGGCTTTGAATTCTTTTCTTCTTTGCCCGATTTTGCCACTATTTTTTCAATGGCAATGATGGCTTTCAGCGCCAGGTCAAATTCTTTGTCTTCACAAATCATTCCAATGACGGGCCCGTTATTGTGGACTAGGAGTGGATTGTTTGTGACATTGGGGACCTCCTCGTCCCTTAGCACCACTTTTTTCTGTTCAATCAGATTTTCTACTGCTCTCTTGAGAGTCCAACAATTATCAGTATCGTGTCCCTCCGCTCTCGAGTGATAGGCACAGCTGGTTCCTCGTCTGTATGACGCCGATTCTGGATTTTGCCGAGTTGGAGGTACGGGCTGCAGTAGTCCCATCTGAATCAGTTTTGGCAACATGCTTGAGTATGACTCACCGATAGGAGTGAAATTAGGTCTCCTTGGTGGTTCATGAGGGTAGGTATTGTATGGATAGTTGTTCTGAGGAGGGCGTGGATTATATGGGGCTTGGTGAGGATGGTTATTTCTAGGAGGTGGAGCTCTGTTTTGGTTGTACTGCTGTGGCGGCGGCTGCGGCTGAGCGTTCATCACTGCATAAGGGAAAGGAGACAGGGCATAAGTTGCTTCCTGATGAGGATAATAGGGTTGTGAAGCTCTGGGAAATGGGCCTGGATATTCCCGAGGTGGTCGAGAATTCCTAGGGCCTGAAGCCATCATGGTTCCCTCTTCTTTCTTCTTTTTGTTTGCCAGGCCTCCCGAGCCGCTTTGAATGGCTTGGGAGGTGGCTTTCAAAGCAGATTGACTTAAAATACGGCCTGTTTTCAAGCCATTAACTACCATTTCGCCAATTTTAATGACCTCCACGAACGGCTTGCCCATGGCGGACATCATATTCTGGAAATAATCGGCCTCTTGGGCCTGCAGGAAGATACTAATCATTTCAGTTTCCTCCATGGGAGGTTTTACTTGGGATGCCTGTTCCCGCCATTTAATGGCATACTCCCGGAAGCTCTCGGAAGCTTTCTTTTTGAGATTAGACAGAGAATTTCTGTCTGGGGCTATATCCACATTGTACTGGAATTGCCTTATGAAGTCTCGAGCCAAATCATCCCATACATGCCAATGAGAGATATCCTGATCAATATACCACTCTGAGGCGATACCCGTAAGCCTTTCCCCGAAATAAGCTATCGGTAGCTCTTCTTTGCCTCCTGCTCCTCTCAGTTGGTTGCAGTATCTGTTTAGGTGAGCGATTGGGTCTCCATGCCTGTCGTATTTTTCGAACTTTGGAGTTTCTAAACCCACAGGTAGATGCACGTGAGGGAACATGCATAAATCAACGTATGATATGCTCTTTTGGCCGCTTAGGCCCTGGATATTTTTCAAACTTTACTCGATGCTCTTCATCTTTCGGGTTATCTCATCCTGTTAAATATTTTTCAAAATCTCTTTTGGCTCCACAGGAGATTCAAGTTGTGGGTACTGCGGGTAAGCATTCGGAGTGACCCGGGCAGATCCAGCTGGAATGGAGGAGCTTGGAAAGTAAAATTTGCTGGCTCAAAACTTTGTCGCGCCAGTGTTGGCTGTGCCACACCTGTAGCTAGTGGCGCAGTAAATACCACAGAGGGTAATCCGGAAGATGGTGCATGGGGGAGAACCTCAGAAGGTATTCCGGTATAATTTGAGGCCATGGTTGGGAACCCAAATGGAACAAATGGGTTTGACATTGAAATTGGCACGTTGGTGGTCCCTCCGATTCTGGGAATCAGTTCAGGGAAACCGGGGATGGATTTAGGTGGCTCCCTTCCGATGGACCAAGCGTCCCACATCTCTAGCATACGGCATTTTAGTCTTCTGTTTTCTTCGGCGACTGCCGATTCTTCTTGAGGGATAATCGAAGTAGGGCCATCCTCTGGTTTAACAATAGATAGGTGACTTTCGGATGTCATTGCGATACTTCCTTTGGACCTGGTGAAATAAGGATGTGTCGCCAGAATACCACCATAAACCAACCACCTTAAAAGCAGTAACCTTTTGAGAGTAAACAAAAAATTGGTTAGTGGGAGATATTAACACATAGGGAATCACACGTTGGGATGCAATGCACCTAAACAGTTAAACGTTTTTCTAAAATGTTTGCAACAGCTGTGTGTTTCATCCCAACTTTAATATTTTCTCTCGTTTCTTTCTTTTTATTTGTTCTTTTATTCTTTTCTTTGAGGGATATGATTGAATCCTATGTGGATTGCCTACGTATCATGACACCGCATGAATCAGATCATTACATAGTTCACGGAACAGGTAAATGTAAACAAAGGGCAATTTTCATTTCACTATTAAAGATAGTTCTTTTCATTGCAAGTGATTTTTGGAAACGTTAATAAACACGAAAGAAACGAACAGACTCTAGACATAAAACAAAACAACTTAACATTTTTTTTTGAAAGCAATAAAAGTACAGACTTGAATAAAACTAAACATCAATAATAAAGTAGAGCCTCTGGTTGTCTTCTCGGGCCTATGGTGCATTGGCGGGTCTCTGTGCCGGTCTGTGTGCAATATCCCCCTGAAGTCGATCCAAGTCGTCCATTACTTGGTGGACGAAAGTCATCATGGTGGAAAAGAACATGGAAGTGATCATACTCTCGTACTCGTGGCATTTCTGCACCACGTAGTTGGCTATTTCTTGGATTCTGTTCCTTATGATCCCTTCTTTTGAAGTAAGCGCCCTATTTGATGTGCTCGGGCCTCCAATACCTGGGCATTCGCATTGTTCTGCTCTTGTAATTCTTGCACCATTCCCTCCAACTGGACAATCTTCTCATAGCAATGCTCCCTTTCCGTTCTGAGATCTTTGGTCTGTTGGACCATTTCGTTCCCCATGGAAAATAGTTTTTCTTTCAAGATGGCAATTTCTTTGCCATGTTTTTGCCTTAATTGACGAGCCTGTTCTTCTTTTCCTTTTGCTAACTTTCTTTGGGCCTCTAACATGTCTTTTTAAACTTTGTTCAAATCGAAGGTATATTCATGAACCTTCAACCTCAGATTGTTAATGATTTTTTCATCTCTTTCACTCCTTACAGGCGTCTCGAGGGCTATTTTCAGACTCCGAACTTGGGCACGAAGCACCTCATTTTCTCGGGTCATTTGTCATTTTTCACCCTCGACTACCTGTGCCTGCAGCTGATTATCAAACTCCATATTTCTTAATTTCTCTTTCAAATCATGGATAGTCGCTTGATATTCTCTTTCCTTTTCGTCCCAAGCTAGCCTTTCTTGAATTTTATCATCAAAAGCTTGCACATGAGGCCTCTTGGAAGGCCTTTCCGACTCGGGTTCTGGTTCTTCAACAATGCAACTTCTTTTCTCAAACCATGCCGCATATCCCGAATCCACTTCCCCTCTAGCAAGATTGGGCACCTGGGTATCTTCTTTCAAGTATCGAAACTCATTCCAACTTTGTTGAATTAAGGCTTCAGGTAAGGGGGCCTCGGTGTGTAGCTCAATGACTTGTATGCTCAAATTTTCCTCTTCGGGTATCACTTGATAACGGACCAATTGTCTCAGAACCCTTTGGGGTGCATATGGTTGGATACTCTGAGACCCATCAACAGTAGATGATTCCTGGCAGCAGACATAAGTATGACTTCTCTAAGTGGGAGCCATCCCAAAGTCCATTCTATTTGGTTTGCTCGTAAAGACCTTAGATGATCAACCCAAGCCTCGAATCCTTATAGAAAAGGGTAATCCTTCACTCTCTCTTCATAACCCTTGACGAAGTTGGCTTTATCGGTACCATAGCTCATGAATTTTGGAAGGGGACGAAGATTTTCAACCAACCACATCTGGAGAATGATATTGCAACCTTCAAAAAATGTTTTTCCCGACTTGCATTCAGTCAAAGCTCGGAAAATGTCAGATAATATGAGTGGAGCCAGAGTATGATCTTTCTTTTCGGTCAAGACCTGGGCAATTTTGGCCACCCGAACGTCAATAGTGCCTTCGGCATTAGGAAAGACCATAACACCCAGAAATGCTACGATGAAGGAAAATCGGCGATAGATTCTCCAAGTATCCTTATCTGTTTGTTAGTCAAGCCTTTTTCATGTATTTCAAATCCGTCTAAGAAACCGTATCTGGAATATAGGAAATAGAATGAACAACACCCACTGGATACTCGGCCTTTTCTGAGTTGCCGGCTAACGGAAAGGACCTCAAAGAAACGGCGTACTGACATAGGTCTTGGAAAGATGATTTGTTGATTCCTTAAGTCTCGACCAAAACCCGCATATCCGGCGACCTCTTCTAAGGTTGGAGTGAGCTCCAAATCTGAAAAGCGGAACACGTTGTGGGCCGGATCCCAAAATGTTACCAAAGCTTTAATCAAGTCGTTTCAGGGTTTGACTTTCATAAGATCAATGAGAGATCCCAACTGATCGCCGACCCATTCTTCGCCATCTTTATCTAAATCATACCACCACATCTGGAGTTGTAGGGGAACCTCTTCTACGGTGTTCAGCTGCGGAGTTTGGATAGTGTTCATTTTGCACTTGTGAGTAAACAGAGTTAGGATTACCTTTGATTTGGACACAAAAGACTCATTTTTAATTTTTAAAAGACACTCTCCTAAAGTGGCTTATTTGTGCAAATTTGACCAAAGTGGTCATTTTTGCAAAGAATGGCCCCTTCTTACTTTGAGCAAAGTTTCGAGGCCAAACAAGGTACTTTTCGAAAAAAGTGACAGACAAATTCGTTCTTGAACAAAAAATAGCCTTTTGACAATGTAAAATGTTCTAAGGCTTATTTTGGCAAGAACGGTGCAAGACTTTAACCGAAGCTTGGTCAGTTTTATTTTGACTGACAGATATTTTTTATTTGTTTTTGAAAAGTGAGGGTCGGCACCGATGATGTTTGCCTATGTATCTCATATCCGATGAGAATCAGACCCACGTAGTTCGGCCATAACTAAAGAAAAATGTTTTCGACTTATCTTGAAATTCTTTTGAAATTTTCTCCTCATTTGCAACTATTTTGAAATTCTATTTCTCCTCATTTTCAATTATCTTGAAATCCTTCTTTTTCCGAAAAATTTTGACAGAGTTCCGAGGTATTTTCAAATATCAGGTTTTTCAACACGGGTAAATTTCTATCTTTCCTCACTCTTGGTTTTTCTATTATTTTTCTTTCTTTCTTTAGTCGGTCAACAACAAACCGAGACAAATAATGCACATATAGCAAGTAGGATGCATCAGGATGATCTTTTTGTTNTTCATTCTGGGTTTAAACCTGGGATTTTTTCTAGACCTTGGCTACCCGAGCGGACAACTCGAGTCGGGGTGGGAGCGACGTACCGATAGCACAAAAGGCTATCCGGCCTAGTGGCTAGTCCATCCCCGTATTTCTTACTTGGTATACAGAAAGGCGGGCCACGCGAACGTGTGCACCAATTTTTAGAAGACTTAGAAGGGAGGCGAAAGAAGGAAACTTATATACAGTTCAAATAAATATCAAAGCGGTAAAGAAATAACATTTAGCACATTGAGCGCACAAAACACAGTATTATCACAATTCATAAAGCCAAGTAAAATCAAATTACAAGCTCGAATTCTTGAACCCTGAACCAGAGATTCTGGGTTCGATCAGAAGCAAAGTCGCCAGAGCTGTCACACCTCATTTTTCACCCGGTGAGGTTAATAAGGGAGTTTTTCCACTTTAAGTGACATTATTCGATTTTGGGATTTATTTAATTTAATTTTCAGATTCGCCACACGTATTTTTTACCGTGTTCCGTGACACCATTTATTTATTAGAATTCCCAAAATCGAGGAATATTGACTTTGTTTAATTGTCTGCAAACCAGAAATCCGAGTAAGGAATTCTGTTAACCTGGGAGAAGGTGTTAGGCACTCCCAAATTTCATGATTCTAGCACCATCGCTTAATGATTTATACTTGGCCTAAATTGTTTATTACTGCTTTTGTACCTATGTGCATTTTTATATCTTTACCGCTTTTATTATTCTTTTGTATTCAAGGAGTTCTTTTGAGACGGGTCACGTATGCGTAAAACCCGTAGAGTTTAAAAATGTGTCTAAAATTATGTCACGCGGACGTGTACATAATTCTCGACACTGAACTCATTCAAGGAGATAAATAAAGTTGCGCAAGTGCATTTTCTTGTTTTGTTGTCAAAAGAAAACGAAATCATGTCACGGGGGCGTGTACGTAATTCTAATAATTTTCTGGAAATCCGTTCCTAAAGTGTGTCTACGAGGGTTCATTTTAGTCTTAATTTGTGTTACGTAAACGTATACACAATTTGAGAAAATGAGTTATTAGTTAGTTTCATTCAAAGTTACGTAAAACGTATATTTTGATGATTGATTTATTTTCTAAGTTCAATGTATTCACTATCTAAAAGGCTTTCGAGATTTACTATTTCTAAATTAAAAATCCTAAGTCAAGTCACGGGTTTGGGCTATGACCTTGTTTAGCCTGATTTTATCACTTTAGGCCATCTTAATTGATTATTTATGAGAAAAATAAGGTGCATGATTCTATTCAAATAATATTGACCAATGAAAGGTTCAATAAAAGAAAAAACCTTATCAGATTACCAATTCACAAACAAAAACGAATGGACATATTCAATTACCCTAGTTCATCCTCATAGATTAAAAGGTAACTTCAAAACCATTGGAGAAACAGGAAGATGAAAAACAGAACTGAGATTCTTTCATTGAGAGGGTTTTTCGTCAAAAAAAAGTAAAATACAGTTTCTGAAATTATTTTAAATCAATGTGGCTACTCAGAAAATAATTTTATCAATTTCACATAGTCTATACATATGCCTTTTTAAGTCATGATTCATACATACTTGGTCCTAGTTTTGAGTGTTTATACATCTACTTAAGGGATGTGAAGGGAAACATTTTAAATCCCATATTCCTGTTAGCTTTTCGAAAAAATTATCAAAAACATGAAGTGTTTGTTTCCAGAAATTCCGCCAGGTTTACAAAGAACTGATTTTCTTTTTACACGAAATACATTAGGGTAGTAAGATCCATACTCATCCATTTGAAAATTTTATAAAATTCAAAAGAAAACTACAGAGCTGAATATAAATCCATAGTGTCCATTCCCTTTTACAAATAAATATAAAAGATAGAACTCAAAATACAGTTTCTTACTCCAGAATACAAGTTCCAAAAAAAATGAAAAATAAGGTAAAAAAGAAAACTAAAAGCTGCTGCTCCTGCGCAAGCTTCAGCAAAGCTTTGTGATTCAACCTTTGTGACTCAAACTTGCATTTCTTAGCCATTCCCAAACAATCAAACATGTTTTAGGCATTATCAGGGGGTGAACCTGACATACCTTTCAGAGAAAAAAGAACAAAAAAATCCTGACCAAATAAAGGTCAGGCCAAAAGAAGATTCAGCTTGAAGAAGGAATAATCAGGCATCAACAAACAACAATCCTCAAAATCAACCCAACTCCCAAGATATTAACCCAGATGAGTTTCAGAAATCAGAATCAAAACCAAACAAGAACCAAAAGCTGAGAAATCCACAAGAACTTTGATGAACTCTTGAAAGCTAATATTTTTTTTTTTGGAAAATTTTTCGTTTGTGAATAAAAAAAACTATTCTGATTTTTGTGTTTTCAGCAGCTAAGTGAATGCCAAAGGAGAGTAATAGAGTGTAAAAAAAAGAAGATCTTTCTAATGTGAAAAATGGGTGTATTTATAAGGGACTTGTGGATGGGATATACCTAGCATATTCCCTATCTAATGAGCTGAAATAGTACATAGGGCAGCTATCACCCTTATCCTTTGGGACAACTGCCCCTATTCCAGAAATTTTCAGCCACTATAATGACCCTAATACCCCTTGCAAATCTGATTTGTTCATTCTAGAAAGTTCTTGGGTTGTTACCCCCAAGATTCCCTCACCTAAGATTCCTAATATACCCCTGAAGTCCCTGAAATTACCATTAGGTAACCAAGGTTAAACTTGCTTGGGTTATTATTAAATCTAGTTAATTAACCCTAGTTAGACTCCTTAGTTAATTAAGACTACTAGGTGTTCTTAGTTAGTTAGTTATCAGTTTATCCTCCGTGTAATTAACTAAATAGAGATTAGTCAACTTAACCCCCTTAAACTCAGGTTAGTGATTTTCTTCAATTAAGTATACTTAGTTAATTATCTTAATAAGAATTTAGGACTTTGTTAATTATTTAAGAGGTTAGTAACCTAGTTTAACCTATTTAACAAGTGCCCTCTTAGAAGGTTGTCATTAATTGGGTTAATCTTGAGTTTAGGATTAGATTAAGTTAATTCACGACCATATACTGGTTCAGAATTAACTAGTTTCCTAATTAATTGAAAATTAATTAACTAACCTAATTATAACACACTCAAATAAACTATGAAGCAATTAATCAACAAAGATGATCATGCTGAAAAAAAGTAAATCCTAACAACTACATACTCACTAACATGAACAAGAACAATATAAATAACCTAATCAAACAAGGCAAGGAACAATGCATACAGTGATAAATCGAATTATGCCGATAATCATGACTGTCAAGAAATCTTTATTACTAATTAGCGGGAATTACAACATGATTATCATGAAGTAAGTTTTGAGTTTGAACTTAATTAAGCAGAAGAAACGAGAGTAGGCCAGGTAAACAGTGGCAGGGAATTTAAACAAGATCACAAGAGAAATCAAATTAACGAACATGTTAATCACATAGAACATGCTGTCATAATTCAAGAAATCTGTAGAGAAGCAAGAAAAATAGGTTTTAACCAACAGTTTTCAAATTTAAACAATTGGGGCCAAACTCTAACCTAAGTGGTCAATCTTAACAAATAACAGGAAGAGAGGAAGCACCTGGTTAAGTGGGAACAACTTGAACGTATTCCGGCGACTGGCCGAAGTTTGGCCGGACTTCTGACGAGGTTCGAATGGACTCAAACCCACGTGAATCACTTGCTCTTGTGGAGAGCAAGTAACTCGCGTAAGTCTGAGCCATTGATTTGCCTTTAATCATCATGGAGTGAACTTTAGGGTTCAGTGTTTCTTAGATCTAAAATTACTCATTTTGGGGTGGGCTTTTTGGAAAACTGATGGGAGGCGGTTGAGAATAGAGAGAAGGTTGTCTGGTGAAGATTTGGGCTTGATTGGTGGAGGAATGGCGGAGCTAGGTCGGGATGACGGTGGAGTCCGGTGAGGTTAGAGAGACGGGTCTTTGGGGGTAGGGTGTTGGACTTTGAGTTGAATGGGGGTGGGGGTTATTTGGAACAGATATATACTTAGGGGATCATTAGTTCCCAGCTGTTAGATCTTAGGAGATCAATGGCTGGGGTTTACTGTAACCTAAACGGGGTCGTTTGGTGTATTAAGGGGGCCGGAAGGGTTTGGGATTAATTGGGGTAGGTATAGAGACTGACTTAGGCCTGGGTAGGCCAACCCAAGTCTTTTTTAGGATTATTTTCTTAAATCCAGGTTTAGTTTATTAATTAAAAACTAAAAAAATGTAATGATTAGTTCTAAACCTATTTTTTTTCAATCATAAATTAAGAGTCATATTATTTAATTTGCTCCTAATCATTTGAAGGACAAATTTCACAATTTTCGCTGAAAGGAAATAATTAAATCAAGAAATTAACATTGACCTATTTTATGTCAAATAACTATATTTATTTAGATAATAATTAAGGTTATGCACCTAATTATGCCACTTTAAATTATTTATAAATTTAAAAGGCGAACTATGATTACATAATGCAAAATTAATTCACAAATAACACTTAAATTCAATAAAAATCATAAAGCTAAATAATTTATTGAGTTTGTGTAGGATTATATGGTAGGAAAAAATCACGTGCTCACAATTAGTGGAATCCTCTCCACGAGGAGAATCTGTTGGTGGTCATGGTCCGGAAATTCTGACTCGTTAACTAGAGTTGACTTTTTGGTCAATCTTCGACTGTGCGTTTGACTTATGTTAAAAAGTTATAAAAATATTCACCCAAGGGTTTTTGACCGTTCTAAGTCCATTTTTGTGTAGTTTGAGGTGATTGGGAGACCAATGAGTATAGTTTTGAGATATTGGAAAGAGTGCTTGGATTGTGGATTCGAGGTAAGTGAGACTTTAAGTTTTGATACTTGTTTTTCCAAAATCTATTTTGAAAGCATGTTTTGTCTGCCTGGTCCATGTGTTGGAACGATCCTGCACTAGGCAGAAGCGGTGGTCTTTGACCAGCCGCAAATATATATTATTTTGTGAAAAAGCTGAAATTGTTTAATAAGTGATTTGTGGTGTGATGTAATATGGCGTAGCCTCGTGCTATGATGTTGGGGCATTAGAAATTATTTCTTCGCTGCCGTAATATATCTGGGGCATGTGTATGCCGCTGTGATAGATTTGGGGCATTGTGTATGCCGCCGTGGACTTGTTGGAGTGTTTGATTAATTTTCTTCACTGCCGCTTATGACAAGTCCTTAGTGTAAATTGTGTTAAAGATATAAGTGTAGGATGTTAAATATTAGTTAGGACAATTATATTGTGGAATAATTATTGTGCATATTATTTTTGTGCTCGTTGTATGTTTCTATTTTCTAACACTTGTTCCAAAAGTATTTATATGGCGGGTCGAGGATCTTACCCGATTATATTCACATATAACTCACTCCTTGCCTGCATGTCCATTCAGATACGATTGGTGAAGATGGAGCTAGTAGTTGATGAGTTCGCTAGAGTTGATGCAGTTATTGAGGTGAACCACCTCATTGTTCGTGGAGGCTTCCAAAAGAGTCTTTATCATTTATTCATATGTTGTCTTTTGTAATCCTCTTAGATACTCTGTAGTTTAGTGGGGGACTTGTGCTAGAGTGTTGTTTCTTCATTTATTTATGAAACAATTTGGATCATTAATTATTCACATTTAATTATCGAAATATTGGAACTTACATTTATTTTGGTTGAGCTTTAAATAAATGCTAAGTATATAGTATAAGTTGGTTCGGCCGGCGGATAGTGAAAGAGAAAAAAAGTAACCTGGAAAAAAAGATCAGACAAGTAATATTCAACAAGTTAAATGTTACGAAAAGCTAACAAACTTTCATACTTCTTCCATTAGAAATGAAAAGAAAACACAAGAACTAAGTAAGAAGCTGAAAAGTACGTAATCAATCGGTTTTCTCGGTGAATGACTGAAGCTGATCCCCATACAATTTACAAAGTCTATATTCAGGAATATAATGAGCACCCATTTTCTCATAGAAATTAATACTTTCTTCATTCCAATCAGCCACAAGCCAATCAACCATCCCCATTCCCATTTTCGCAGCCTGTGATGCAACAGCAGAAAATAACAATTTCCCAAACCTCATCCCCCTATAACACTTCCTTACAAACATTTGGTCTAAATATAAACCAGGTTTTTCAAAAAACCCATTGTAGCTAGGAAAAACAAGCACGTGACCTGCTACATAGACATTACCATTATTCTCACCATTGGACCTAAAAGTCTCAAGTTCATGGTCCAAAATTTCCATTTGATCAAGAATGTGATTGTTCTTGATTATAGGGGTGAAACTCATGAGGTTATTGGATTTGGTTATGGGAGGAAAAGGGTTGGGAGATATTTCAAGGATAAGGGCAGTGAGAGAATGAAAAGGAGGATTATTGGATTTGAATAAATTGTTGTGAAGTGATGTCTCTGTTGTAGTGAAGATTTCTGAGAGGCCATGGTATTCTGCCATTTGGATAACGAGTTTGTGAAGATGTGGCACGTCTAGTTCAGTAGCAAGGCGGATTCTCGCAGAAATTTGGTGGCTCAAGATGGTTTTTTCTTTTGGTTGGAAGGAGTTAATCAAACTACTTGCAGCTACATGAGTTGAGTATTCCATGAAAACTAAATATGATCTTTGTTAATTACTGGTTCAATTCTTGAAGATGGCAACTATGGCTAAAGCTGGTTAATTTGTGATGGTACCTGCCGTAAAGTTGAGTATTTATAGCACTAGTCTAAGTTCTATACATGCATTGACATTCTATATATACCTCCTTTACTCCTATAACATAGCTTGAAATTTCTTTTCTTAATTAATCCAACTGATTCATAAGGCTCAGTCAGCTCAAGAATACTCTTAATATAATATGATATTATTCGTATTTGGCCAATATCGCATAATTATTCCTAAATTGTCTCGTACCATTAAGAGTTGCTACTTTTTATAAAAAAAAAAAGGAACTAAGATAATTTTTAGGTGCATGGAGGAAAAAAGGCTAGCGCTCACTTACTACCTTACGCGGAGCTAACTACAAAATCTTTTATGTAACTTCTTAATCTTTTCAATTATTATTGTGCAACTTTATTCACATATCAATATAGTCAACGACATGAATTAGACTTTCATTTATCTATCTTGTGTTTAAACTAATCCTACAATGTGCTGTAGTTGTTCTTGGTGCATTCCTTTGCTCTCCCCAAGCTTACCTATTTGTGTTTTCTTTTTGTTGAAGAGAATATATATATGTAATTGTTACAAGATTGACACTTCTACCTCCTCGCAAGGGTCATTAACATAATTCCCCATTCATGATTATCGATTGACAAAGCTTAACGGCTTAAAACATGCCACTAAAGCATTGTTCGTATATTCACCTCCTTTTCTCCCCTATGGTTTTAGACATAGCATGTTCGATTGCTCTATTTTTCTTATTGCTACTGCTTTCTTCTATTTATATTTTCTCCTGTCCTTATATTGTTGATTTTATTTTTATGACTTTATTGTTATTATTAACTTGTTCTTATTCTTGTTCTCGAACCGAGAGTCTTTTGAAAACGCGAATAATATTTTTCGTCACGCTGCTTAATCCCGATCACTCCCTCAAGAATAGGAGGTAATAATAGAACGGACAAGGAAAATAAATCCTTAGAAAGAAATCCTCTTCTAGGCATGTTCCCGATACTATATTAGTCAAAGAAGTTCCTTGCCTTTTGTTTGCTAGTAGGCTGGTGCAGAATGAGTCTATAGTTATGGTCTTGAGAATCTCTTCGTCCCTGCGATGATGGCTGCCAGAAGCATCGTGGGGCTTGTCAAGGTACAGCTTTTCTAACGGGTTTCGTTATAGTATACTGAAATTATATATTATGCTATGTGGCCACAAGTAGAAGAAGAATGCCAACGACATTCCATGTGTGGAACTTTCGTAATAGAATAACTCTTTACTCTCCGGAATAGGAGTAAGATGTGCGTACACATTATCGTTCCCAGAACTCACTTGTGAGATCTTACTGAATTATTATTGTTGTCTGTTATGTTCGATTGCCCTATTTCCGTCTAGAAAATCAACACTTAAAGAGTACTAGATTCAAACTATTGATTTTGTGGCTTAAGTAACATGTGTCCGTCTCTTGTCTAATTGCGCTGTACTTGTGCGGGTACATTTTTCTTTTTAATCATTAAATCTTTTTATTGGGTAAGGATTAGGAGGTGATTTAGGTGAAAATTCCATAATTAGGTAAGAAAGTCAAGCAAGGAGGACTAAAAAATATTACTAGAAGGGTAAGGAATTAAGTCAAATGAGCGGTGACCGACCTCTTCCTGAAAATCGTGACTATGCATTGAAATAGTTCTAACTCTTTTCCTAACAATTCCATTTTTAAGGCTTGTGAGCATAGGTGGCAGAAGCCTATCATTCTGTAGTTTTACAAGATCTTAGAATTGGTATGGAGGTGACTAATATTTGTTGACCTATAAAAAACAAATGGCTCTTTCCCCCAATATGTCTTCGCAATGTACAGGAGCTTGACCTAAAAAAATTATAAGGCAACTAGCTCAAAAAGGATTTGATTATATTTCTTTCCTTTTAGGGCAAGTTATATATTTTGCCGGTCGATAAAAATAATTATATTTTTTATTAAAATATATAAATAATATACATTGATTATATATAAATATGTATATATAGTACACGTTAATATATAAATAATATATATTTCAATTTATGTGAACTTATTTGACTGCGCACGGAATTTAAAAAAAAAAGAAGACTTTTGATTTTGTGGTGTAAAATGATGCACATATATTTGTGTGGCGATAAATCATTACATAAATTCAAATTGTTTCCAAATATTAAAGGGGTCATTCTTTTCGCACGGACTAAAGGAAATATGTTTACATAAATTAAAATTTTTCGGCTATTTTTAGGAGCAGTTATACAATGTAATTTTTTGGTTTTTCACCGGATTCTCGGTATCCACACTAAGGACCGATCAAATCTCGATTTAGGTCGAGAAATCCCATTTTGGGGGAGGTAAGATGATTTCATATCTAGTACTTGAACTTGAAATGACTAAAGATAAAAGAATATTTATCACTCCATTGCAATCCTAATCGGTGACACCCATGATACGCATGACAATGGAACAGTGATGAAAGGCGAGAAAAAGAAAGAAAAAAGGAAAAGAAAAGAGAAATACAAAAATAAACTAGGGCAAAATAAAAGAGGTTTTCATTTAGAGGATAATTACAACCTATATAGAGGATAAAACCATGAAAATGACCTAAGGATTACAGCTGGATAATCTACTCAATCTGCCATTTTAGTACAATTCTGGGCAGGACTTAATTGGTATAAGACAAAAGAAATTAAGGGGTTAATGTGTAATTTAGGGAACTTCTAATAGATAAGGGACTTAAATAAATATCTCTAAAACTCTTTAATCCTAACTAATTGACCGTTATATTGTATTGGTAAAAAAGAGCTTCACACGTGTAGTAATCTTGATTACTCAGTAATCTACGTGTAACAATGAAGACACGACAGTTGGACGGGACTCTATGAAGAGGTATGAGGCAAAGAGGCACGACAAATAACACCCATGAGTTAATTAGCTATGGAAGTCTCAACCTGATTGAGAAAATGAAGAGACACGGTTAAAAGTATATTTGGGCATAATAAATGGCAGATTCAAAGATCTTCAAATTAGAGATCCATACGTTATACAACATTCACGCAACAGTTACAGTTGATTCATTGTAACGTTACATTAGAGTTATAATTAGTCATTAATGCTCAATCACCGAAAAGGGCAGACGTTATATTAGGAAATTCCCTATATAAAGGAGAAAAATATAACCTGTAAAGGGGAGAGGAAAAAAACATTCGAACTACTCTCGCAATATACTTACTTTTTACATCTTACTGCTTTCCATTTACGAGCTTTCCTACCATTATAATCTTATTGTTTGGTTATCAGAAACCCGTGTTCTTCTTAAAATAGCTTTGGGCAAATAATCTAATTCTTTGGTTAAACAAATTGGTTCCATTACCGGGAATCTGATAATCTTTATTTGCTTTTCAATAGATATCCTTTGAACTATGTCGAACTCCAACGACAACAACCAGCAAAGGAATGGAACCCCAGTTCCATTGCCTTCACGAACCCCACGTGGTTCAAGGGAACAATCCCCAGAAAGATCCAATAACAACAATGATAATAATGATCAAACGATGGAACAAGATCGGGTAAAGCAAATGGTTGTAGAGTATGTGAGCCAAGCTTTGCAAGAATTTGCGAGGGGATTACCGGCAGCGTTACCTGCACCACTGACACCACCCCCCAATAATACCATCACCATGGAAAATCCTTAATCTGGGTTGGCAAATTCAGGAAAGGGAGATACTCCTAATGAATCTCTCGAAGCGAGACCAGGTATGTCTAATAACTCTGAATTACAGACTTTATTACTAACTTTGCAGAAACAGGTGAAGGAACAAAACGATCGAATCGAACGAATTCCTGGAGTACCACCTGTTATCAAAGGCATTAACGTTGATAGATATTCTGAACAATCTTGGAAACCAAGCGCAACACCCGTACCCATTCCAAAGAAGTTTAAAATGGCCGACGTACCTAAGTATGACGGGACAACCGACCCACGCGACCATGTGACTGCTTTTACCACCGGAGTGAAGGGCAACGACTTAACAAAGCAAGAAATTGAGTCGGTCCTAGTTAAAAGGTTTGGAGAAAAACTTACCAAAGGGGCGCTAACCTGGTATTCTCTTCTCCCTGAAAACTCTATTGATTCTTTTGCTGATCTTGCAGATTCCTTCATAAAGGTACACTCTGGTGCACAAAAAGTCGAGAAAAGGATGGAGGACATCTTTAAAATAAAATAAGGAGACACAGAACTACTTTGTGAATTTGTAGACATGTTTCAACGAGAAAGAATGCAACTACCAAGGGTGCCTGATAATTGGGCAGCCATGGCATTCGCAGGTAATTTAAATGACAAAATCTCAGAAGCCACGAGAAGACTCAAGGAAAGCTTGAGAGAATTCCCAGCTACAACGTGGAACGATGTTTATAAAATGTATAGTACTAAAATTCAAATAGAAGAAGATACCATTGCTTGTCCTAAAGAGGAAGATTATACCAGATCCAGACGTTCAGAATTAGACAGGAGATCAAGTAAAAATAGGTACGATCATTACTTGGGACCATCGGAACGTGAAACTCGTCACAGGTTCGGAAACAGGTCAGATTATGGACCACCAAGCAGAGATGCGGGCTCGTACTCATCTAGATCCAGAAGGGATCAAGATCAATGACCTAAAGGTAATGCACGAATTGGGGATCACACATTTAATGTAAGTACCTCCGAACTAATTTCAGTGTTAATAAATTTGGGAAATAAGGTTCGATGGCCCAAAGAGATGAGGTCGAACACGAATAAGTGGAACTCAGATCTTTGGTGTGAATTCCATAATGATCATGGACACAGAA
The DNA here is from genome assembly GCA_005239525.1 of Nicotiana knightiana. Lineage (NCBI taxonomy): Eukaryota > Viridiplantae > Streptophyta > Magnoliopsida > Solanales > Solanaceae > Nicotiana > Nicotiana knightiana. The sequence goes on from ML431395.1 coordinate 111,821, forward strand.
CTGCAGATTGCATATTTTTGCAAGGTGAGGTAGAACAATTATTGAAACAGGGCTATTTGACAGAATTGTTTAGTGAAAAAGGTAAACAGGCATACATGAAGAACAGGCAGGAGCCCCTAAAACCTCCATCTCCAAAACGAACCGTCAACGTGATACACAGAGGTGAAGAAGTAAACAAAGTGGTCTGCAAAACGACCATGAAGTTCACAATTACACACGGAAAGCGGGTTCGTGAAAATCTGGAAGCAGACGATATAACCTTCGATGATGCAGATATCGGCGGATTAATGCTTCCTCACAACGATGCTCTGGTAATATTTTTACTTATTCATGACACTAACGTAAAAAGAGTGTTGATTGATCCAGGTAGTTCAGTCAATATCATTTTGCTAAGAGTCGTGGAAGAAATGCTATTGGGGAATCAAGTAATCCCAAGGGCACGAGCCATATCAGGGTTTGATAACTCTACGGTTATAACAAAAGGAGAAATTGAACTTAACACTTATGCTGAGGGTGTGATCAAAAGTACCAGGTTCCAAGTCATCGATACTGACATGGCTTATAACGTAATCGTGGGAAGGCCATGGATCCACGACATGAAAGAAATACCCTCCACCTTGCATCAGGTAACTAAATTCCCCTCTGAATGGGGGATTCAGCAAATTAGAGGCGATCAGCAAACCGCAAGAAATATAAATTCCGTGGTACACTACAACAAAAAAGTTGAGGTGAAAGAATAAAAGAATAAGGAAATCTCCTAAGCAGGTGAAACTGCCCAAACTGGCATGGAAGGAATTACTACCCAAATATGTACGGAAGGTATTATTGCTGAAACAGGTACGAAAGAAAATACTTACGAGAAAGTGAATCAAGTCACCACGGAAGAGGCATTGGACCACACGGATGTAGATTCCAGACCGGACGTCATTTATGAACCCGAGGAAGACGAGCACATCAAAACAACTACGGAAGAGCTCGAAGCTGTTCCATTGTCTAAAAAAAAGCCTGAACAGAAAGTGTACATAGGCACGAGGCTGAGTCCCGCTCGAAGAGAAGAGAAGAAAGCAAGAACAATTCAAGAACCAAGTGATTGACGAAGAAGTACAGAAACTCTTAAAGATTGGTTCAATACGAGAGGTAACATACCCTAACTGGCTAGCTAACACTGTGGTAGTACCTAAAAAGAATGAAAAATAGAGAGTATGCATAGATTATACTGACTTAAATAAAGCATGCCCTAAAGATTCATTCCCATTACCACATATAGATCAAATGATTGATGCCACCGCAGGTCATGAATTGTTAAGCTTTCTAGATGCGTATTCTGGTTATAATAAGATTAAAATGGATACCTTAGATGAGGAAAAAACCTCCTTTATTACAAGCAGGGGGACTTATTGTTATAAAGTCATGCCTTTTGGCTTAAAAAACGCTGGAGCCACATATCAAAGGCTAGTGACCAAGATGTTCCACGAACATCTGGAAAAAACAATGGAAGTTTACATTGATGACATGCTGGTAAAATCAACACGGGCGGAAAACCATTTCCAGCACCTCTCTATTACCTTTGACATTTTACGCAGGTATAATATGAAGCTGAATCTAGAAAAATGCGCTTTTGGCGTAGAATTAGGTAAATTCTTGGGTTTCCTTGTATCAAACAGGGGAATAGAGGTAAATCCTGATCAAATTAAAGCTATAGAAGAAATACCTGATGTACTTATAAATAAAAAAGAAGTTCAAAGACTAATGGGAAGAATTGCAGCCTTAGGAAAATTTATTTCCAAATCTTTCGAGAAAAGTTTCAAATTCTTTGCAGTTCTCAAAAAGCAAAATCGGTTCGAATAGACCGAAGAAATTCAACAGGATCTCAAAGACCTAAAGGCTTATCTATCAAAACCTCCATTGCTGTCAAAGCCCAAGGAGGGGGAGCGGCTATACGTTCACCTTGCTATCTCGGAAACTACTGTAAGTGTAGTATTGGTAAGGGAGAATAAAGGTAAACAATCTCCTATTTATTATTTAAGCAAGACATTACTAGATGCTGAAACTAGATATCCACATCTAGAAAAGTCAGCCTTAGCTCTAATCATGGCATCTAGAAAATTAAGGCCATACTTTCAATGTCATCTAATCACAGTTGTGACCTCGTATCCATTAAGAAACATACTGCATAAACAAGAACTATCAGGAAGATTAGCCAAGTGGGCCATAAAATTAAGTGATCATGAAATAATATATCGGCCTAGGACTGCAATCAAGTCTCAAATCTTAGATGATTTTGTCGTTGATTTTAGTAATAGCATTGTCCTTGAAGTGGAAAAAGAGTTACAACTCTTCAACGGTGTTAATCCGGGTCTACGAACCCTATTTATCGATGGTTCTTCCAATATAAAAGGTGCCGGCTTAGGCATAGTCTTAATATCACCCACGGGTGAAAAGACATGGCAGTCTATAACTAACAACGAAGCAGAGTACGAAGCTATTTTTGCAGGATTAGAACTTGCACGAGATCTTTCAATCGAGCAAATCGTGATCAAAAGCGATTCCCAACTGGTAGTAAATCAGATGCAGGCGACTTACATCGCTCGAGAGACTCGGATGCTACAATATCTGGAAAAGGCACGAGAGCTCGTGAGATAATTCAAAACATGGAAGGTAGTACAAATACCTAGAGAGGAAAATGCAGAAGCAGATGCATTAGCTAACCTCGCAGCAGTCACGGAAGTAACAACCAAGGACAATGCAATTGTCGTTCATCTATTCCATTCAGCGATCGACCAGGATAGAAATGAGGTAACTTTCAACAATTTAACCTGGGATTGGAGAAACGAAATCCTAAATTTTTACAGAATGGCACCGTACTTGAAGACAAGAAAACAGCTCAAGCACTTCGCCGCAAAGCTGCAAGGTACTGCCTTATTCGCAACTCGTTATATCGCAAAATGTTCGGAGGGCCCCTAGCAAAATGCCTCGGACCTAACCAAACAGAGTTTGTGATGAAAGAAGTCCACGAAGGACAATGCGGAAATCACTCAGGGGCGAGATCCTTAGTGAAAACCTTAATCAGAGCTGGATATTATTGGCCTAAGATGGAAGAAGAGGCCGAGGACTTCGTATCCAAATACGACAAGTGCCAAAGATTTTCCAATAACATGAATAGACCAACAGAATTATTTCATCCAATAATATCCCCATGGCTCTTCATGAAATGAGGGATGGATATAGTGGGACCTCTTCCCACATCTAAAGGACAGGTACGACAAACCCTTCGATGACTTATCGGCTGCCTTGCTTGAAGAATAGTTTCAGAAAATTGTTTTGCTCGTGCTAACCTACTATTTTACAAAATGGGTAGAGGCGGAAGCGTTCAAACATGTGCGAGAAAAGGAAGTTAAAAGTTTCTTATGGCGAAACATAATATGCCGCTTTGCGATACCAAAAGGAGATCGTGTGGGATAATGGCCCACAATTCATAGGCTCGCAAATCACAGAATTCTTCGAAAGCTAGAAAATTAAACGGATCATTTCAACGCGATACCATCCCGTGGCTAACGGTCAGGCTGAGTTAACGAATAAAGTCATTATCAACAATCTAAAGAAGCAGCTAGATAGAGCCAAAGGAAACTGGCCTGATGAGTTACCAGCGGTACTATGGGCCTACAGAACAATTTCAAAAGCAGCCACGGAAGAAACTCCGTTCGCGCTTGTCTATGGCTCAGAAGCCTTAATACCTGTGGAAATTGGCGAACCAAGCTTGAGGCTTAAGGAAGCAAACGACGAAGAATTGAGGACCAATCTGAACCTACTCGAACCACGGAGAGAAGCAACACTGATACGGATGGAAACTCAAAAAAAATCATAGAGCATTATTACAACCGTAAAGCTCATCTCAGGTACTTCAAGATTGGGGACTTCGTCCTCAAAAAAGTCTTTCAATCAACGAAAGAAGCAGGCGCAGGAAAGCTAAATCCAAACTGGGAAGGACCCTACAAAATCCGAGGCATAGCTGTGAAGGGCGCCTAAGAGTTGGAAGCTATGGACGGCAGAATCCTAATTCACTTGAAGAAGTACTACCTTTAAGGAAAAGAAGTACCCCCGGTCAGGTATCACACGTTCGATTTTATTTTGAACATTTAAATTTTACTAACCTTTTTAGATGACAGACATAAAGCTAACCCATCACCAGATGATGATATTAGACCTGCAAAGATGCGAGGAAATAACTAAATTCCCGGTCTAGGGTTACACTTTCTGATGGACGTTTTAAAGGGTTAAGCAGTCGTCATCTAAAAACTATATACCTTCGAGTCCCGTATGTCTTTTCTTTTTAGGAAAGGACCACAAGGAAGGAATAGTCAAGTGCTCGAGATTTAATTCTTCAAAGCTCAAACACTTGGGGGACTATACAACATGGAAGGAAAAGACGAAGCAAAAAAGACTATCAAACAGTCAAAGCTCGAGCCTGAAGATCCATATATCCAACAAGTCAAGTGATACGAGCAAAATCGAAAGAGCTAAAAACTCAAACACAAAGCCTAATCCAAAAAACATTCGAACATGTTCAGGTTAAAAGGCAAAATATTAGCTACGAGGAAGAAATGCGCATATTTGTACTTACTCAAAACAATTATGGATAAAAGATCATCATCATTGTACTCATTCATAACTATTGTAACTAAAAACAGTTATGAAATCTTTGTACTCATATAGAAAAATGTTATCAAATAAAACAGTTACGGATGAAAGATCAAAATCCTTGTACTTTTTCAAAAAACTATTATCAAATAAAACAGTTACGGATGTAAGAGCATTTCCCTCATGCTTATTGAAAACTGTTATCAACAAAAACAGTTACGGGTGAAAACCCCAACTTGAATAAAAACTGTTACGAATGAAAAAAGTTTCTCTCTTGTATTAACTCGAAAAAACTGTTACATACGGAAAACAGTTATGAAATACAAGTGTATATCAAATCTGTTAAAAGAAAACAGTTGCAACATGAGTTTTAGTCGATAATCAAACACATGTAAAATGTTGTGAAAGTCCAAACAAAAAAACTTTCCTCAGAAACATTCTTAAACATGTGAAAAATTCCTATCACTCTATTGCATTATTACACCTTTATGAAGTTGAGACGTCTTCCTCATTAAGTGTCGATCAAAAAGGGCCCTCTTTCACAAATTATGCCTACTACAAAAAGGCACACATTTTATATGACACCGTGCCTATTACAAAAATGTGTGAGTAATCTAAAGCATTCTACATGCAAAACTCAGAGGTAAAACTAAACATGCAAAAGACTTAAAGAGTAGAACAGAAACTCCACGGAAAACAAAAGTCATACTTGCATTAATATATTAAAACGACTAAGTAAAAACTAAGTATTAACTTATACTTAGCCGTATAGTTTTTTTTATATATATACATTGAGGTGCCCCAAAGTTGTCATTTGGGGACTTTAAAGAGATCCAAATTTACCCCAGATGGGACTGGTGGTAACCACCAATTGATACAAAGATAAAAAAAAAGGGGTGAATCAACATCTTAATCTTCTTGAGGAGGGGGATTGACTTCTTCATCAGCAGAAGGAGTAAGAGCAGCTTGGGACGAAGAGGCTCGGACAATAGGAGTCTCACCTTCAGGTGGGGAAAGATTCAAACCTTGTTGAGCCTTTTCCATGGCTTCCTTGATTTTAACAATTTCAGCGTTAAGGTCGAAATCTCCCCGACTCATTTCCGTCAATGTATCTAGGCGAGAATTCATGTATGCCCAACTAGCATCGACAACTACCGCCTCTTCGAGAATTTCATAATCCCTCTCCCATATCTGAAGCTCAGCTCTTAACCCATCCTACTCAACTTCAGCAGCTTTATGAGCATCCCTCAAAGGTACAATTGACTCCTCCAGAGATTGGATTTTGCCTAAAGCAACGCGAAGATCCTCCTGAGTACGGGTGAGTGACTGCACAAGCTCGCCTGAGTATTCCTCCTTCTACTCTAGCAAGGGTTTCAAGCTCCTAACTTCTTCCGAGGCATGGGATAAATGCTCAACAAACGAAGACTCAAGAATGCTCTTGTCTTTGTCCGCTTGGTTAGAAAAATCCTTCTCCACTGCCAACTCCGCAGCCACAACTCTCATCTGCCGCTCCAAGGTACTCTTTTCTTCTTCTAAGTCTTCCATGTCAAGCCTCAGTCTTTCATATTGCACCTTCCCATTCCCTGCTTCAGCATGCCACTCCTTTAGATCTTGCTCTGTGTTAGAAATCCTCTTCATGAGTTCTGTACCTATGAGATTGATCTACAAAAGCACAATAAATTAGATACGGTAATTACATGCATAAGAATGAGATACAAAAGAATGAATGTTACCTTCAAGGAGGAACGCACAACCTTATTAGCCCAGGTAAGAGAACTGTGACTATCTAGCTTGGTCCTCTCTGTTGAGTCAATCAAAGGCTTCAGCCACACTTCGGGTTGGCCAGATTTCTTAAAAAGGCTCCCATCAGCCGGAACCTCAATTAGCACTTGCCTCATCTCCCTGCTGGGAGACCCTACTTCTCTAACAGGAGGCAAGGAAGCAGGCTGGGATGAAGGAGCCATGTGCAATGAAATTTATGGAGCTGAAGAAGTCTCAGGCATGGAAACTTGAGGGGATGAGAAAGCCACGGGCAAGACAGTAGTGGGAGTAGAAATGGCCAAAGGAGCAGAGGAAATAGCCGGAACAAATGAATAGATTTCTCTAAAGGAGGGAGCAAAAATAGCCAGAGGCACCTCATTAACAGCAGGGCCAAAACCTTCGTGGAATAGATGATCCACAAAATCATGTGCAAGAGAAGAAGAAGAATCCCGGGGGTTAGAAGGTCTGACATCAGGTACAGAAGACACTTCCACGGGTGTAGACTCATCGTCTGAGACCACTCTTCTTCTACGTGACCTGTGCACCAAAATTCCCTCTTCTTCTTCTTCTTATTCTTTTTCTAAGGTCCTAGACCCACCAACTTTTCTCTTGGAAGAAGAGTAAACAATAATAATTTCCTGGGCCTGAGCCAAATACATCTTTTGAATGGATGCAGCAGACATCCCTCGAGAAGAAAACCCTGTCAAACGAAAAAAGGTTAAACAAATGAAGAAAAAGAAGCTTGAGTAAGGAAAAGAAGCGAAAACAAAAGTTTCACTTACCGTGAGTCTTCACTTTCCAACCGTACTTCCCGGAGAAGTACTTTGAAGATCTTTCCTCCAATGGAGAAATCGATAACAACTTTTCTACCCAATCACGGATACCGGAGACATTCTTAACAGTACCCATGATTGCTGAAATAGGAAGAAAATAGCTACGGTGTTAATAATACACTTAAATCAAAGAGAAGAAAAATAACAAATGTGAGCTAAAATGTACTCATGTGCGCGATTCCACTTCTCAGGGAAGGGAAGATTTTCCTTGCCCACTAAACCAGCAGTGGGCACAACAACATACCGAAGGTACCAACCTCTGTCCTTATCATCATCAGGGGTTACCAATACTCTTTTGCTCCTAGCAGCCAGAGTGAAAACCTCTTGACGAAATAAGGTAGGAGAATAAAAATGAATGAGGTGAGTAAAGGTAAAAGGAACCAAGGCTAAAGAAGCTAAACATCTAAGACACGCGACAACCCGCCACACAAGAGGACCAACTTGTCCTAAGCAAATATTGAAGAAACGAAAAAATTCGATGATGACCGGATCAATAGGAGGTCTAAACCCTAGAGTAAAAGGGTAAGTGTAAACTAAAGAATGCTTCGACTTGTAAGACGTTATTCTTTGATTGCTATTCGAAATAACAATGGGAAAATCAGACTCCCAAGAACATTCCTTGCGAACAAGGGGAATCAAACCTTCGGTAATAAGCGTGGGATACCTATCAACACTATCAAGGGATAACGACTGATCTACAAGAACCTGACTATCCCTAGTGAAGGTAAACTCAGCAGGAATGATTTCATCAACTCGTGGTTCGCGTAGGGGTTCGTGATGTTCTCTACCTCTGGACAAAGACCTGGAAACCCTATCTCATGCAGAGACTAAAGACCTAGCAGAAGGAGGGGAAACAATCTGGGAAGAAGAAGAGCCTCTCGAAGGAGTAGAGCCTAAACTCCTTAGTCTACCACCCCTCCGACTCCGAGTCGGAGCGGAAGAGGGTGTCAATTCATCAACGTTTATGACTCTCTTAGATTGGTTTGAAGAAGACATATCTACAAAGGCAAAGAAAAAAGTTCTTTACAAATAAAGTTTGAAAGTTAGAAGTTTTTCGTGAAAGAAAAGGAAAATGGGGTATTTATACTCGAAGACAACCGTCAAAAAATGGAAAAAAAAGCAATGATGGGTTTCGTGAAAGAAAAAGAAAATGGGGTATTTATACTCGAAGACAATCGTCAAAAAATGAAAAAAAAAGCAATGATGTGAAAACCATAATTGAAGATATCACTTTGTGACTGATGCATCCGCAAGAAAGCCCTAAAAGACGCTGAACAATTTCAGTCGCAACCCAAGAATGCCACGTGTCATAAGCATTAAATGGAAGTGACAAGTGACGCTTACGTACAGAAAATATGCAATGATTCGAGTGAAGCGGAGGTAAAATATTCCCACCATAAATGAGTATCCACATACCGAATATTAATTGGTAAATATATGGTAAGTGGGTGGACTATCTGTATTGGTAAAAAAGAGTTTCACACGTGTAATAAATCTTGGTGACTCAGTAATCTACGTGGAGCAATAAAGACACGGCAGCTGGACGGGACTCTATGAAGAGGTATGAGGCAAAGAGGCACGACAAATCACACCCATGGGTTAATTAGCTACGGAAGTCTCAACCTGATTGAGAAAATGAAGAGACAGGGTCAAAAGTGTATTTGGGTAGAATAAAGGGCAGATTCAAAGATCTTCAAATTAGAGATCCATACGTTACACAACATTCATGCAACAGTTACGGTTGATTCATTGTAACGTTACATTAGAGTCATAATTAGTCTTTAATACTCAATCACCGAAAAGGGCAGACGTTATATTAGGAAATTCCCTATATAAAGGAGAAAAATATAACCTGTAAAGGGGAGAGAAAAAAAAACATTCGAACTACTATCGCAATATACTTACTTTTTGCATCTTACTGCTTTCCGTTTACAAGCTTTCCTACCATTATAATCTTATTTTTTGGTTATCAGAAACCTGTGTTCTTCTTAAAATAGCTTTGGGAAAAGAATCCAATTCTTTAGTTAAACATATATCTCAACTAAGCAGCGCAATGTACAACTTCCGCAAGCTTCTCTGTTTTACTCCGTATCAGATCCCCCTTGTCAAAATCTTCCTTGTCCTAAAGGAAGGAAGGAAGGGAATCTAACCATGAGGGAGTGGTAGTCTTCCCAAGTAGCCTGCTCAAGAGGTAGTTGATCCTATAGTATCAGAACTTGAGTAACTGCCTTGATCCCTTTTTGGACCATACGTCGATCAAGGATTTTCTGAGGATTTGGACAGTAGGGGATGGATATGTCAAGAACAGGAGGGTGAGATATATTTGTAGGTAAGTTGTGACACAATTTGAGTTGGGAGACCTGAAAAGTGGGATGGAGAAGTAACTGGGTTGGGAGGGACAATTTGTAGGCCACCGGACCAATTTTCTGTAACACTTGGTATGGTCCATAGTATTTAGCTGAGAGATTTGATAAATGGGAACCTGATAGTGTCACTTGTCTATAGGGTTGAATTTTAAGGTAAAACCAGTCTCCCACTTTGAATTGCCTATTTGAGCGATGCTTGTTAGCATGAGCAGTCATTCTTTGTTGTGCTCGTTGGAGATGATGTTTGAGGAGTTGCAATTTGAATTCCCTGGTCAAGAGGCTTCTATCCACTTCTTCAATAGCTTATTCACCTGCTACATAGGGTAAATAGAGGGGGGGGGGTGAGGTTGGCCATACAAAGCCTCATATGGTTTTGTTTGTATGGAAGAGTGAAAGGTAGTGTTATACCACCATTCAACAGAGAGGTACGAACACTAGTCAGATTGTGAATCAGAACAGAAGCATCTGAGATATGTTTCAAAGCATCTATTGATGACCTCTATTTGGACATCAGTTTGGGTGTGGTATGTTGTGGATGTGTTGAGTGTCACCCCATGGATAGAGAATAATTCATGCCAAATTTTACTGGTGAATGTGGGGTCCCTATCACTCACTATGTCTTCAGGCATGCTATGAAGTTTGTGAATCTGTTCCATGAAGAGTTTGGCCACATCTGATGCTGAATAGGGAAAAGAGAGACTTCCTGAGCATACTTAGCGAGTCTATCAACTACTACAGAATCACAGTCTTTCCTTTTGATTTGGGTAGTCCCTTTATAAAATCCATGCTAATGCTACTCCAAGCTGTGACTGGAAATTTCAAAGGTTGTAGAAGTCCTGGGTAGGGGGACCTATCATACTTATGCCTTTGGAAAATGTCACAACCATTGACATAAGTATGAACATCTTCTCTTAACCCTTTCCAATAAAATAGTGATGCTATCCTCCTGTATGTTTGTTCAATCCCAGAGTGTCCTCCCATAGGAGAATCATGCCACAACTGCATAATGTTCTTCTTCAAGCTGGAGTCTGGACTACTTACCAACTTGCCATGTCCTTTGAGTTGATTATGAATGAAAGTGTAGCCCTGTATCCCTGTACCCCCATTTAAAGTTTGAATCAAGGCAACCAAGTCTAGGTCTAAGTTCCAACTCTGAGTAATCAGGCTCAGCAAGTTAGTTTGAATAGAAAATAAGGTAAGGGAAGCTAGTTCAGCTACATGCAATCTAGATAAGGCATCCGCCACCTTATTTTCCTTACCTTTCTTGTACTCAATTATGAAATCATATTGCATCAGCATTGCTATCCATTTCAATTCTGACCCTGTATGCAATTTTTGTTCAAGAAGGAATTTTAAAGATTTTTGGTCAGTCTTCACTGTAAAGAGCCTGCCAGTCAAGTATTGAGCCTATTTGTTTACAGCCATAACTAATGCCAACAGTTCTTTGTCATACACTGATAGTGTCTATTTCTGAGGTGAGTGACCCTTGCTCAAGTAAGGTATTGATTGACCCTTTTGCATCAAAACTGAACCAATGCCATTGTTGCAAGCATCAGTTTCACTACAAAAGATGTGGAGAAATCAAGCAGTACTAGCACTGATGAAGAAGTGAGAGCTTCCTTAAGCTTTTCAAAGGCTGAAGTAGCTTGAAGAGACCACTTGAAACTGTCCTTTTTGAGTAAGTCAGTAAGTGGCTTGCTAATGACTCCATAACCCTTGATGAACCTTCTATAGTATCCAGCTAGGCCCAAAAAAACCTCTTAGCCATTTGATGTTAGTAGGTTCAGGCCACCCTTGAATTGCCTCAATTTTCTTGGGGTCAGTTGTCACTCCTTCAACAGAAATATAATGTTTTAAGTACTCAATCCTAGTTGCTGCAAACACACACTTTCTCCCTATAGAAAAATGTTGGTGTTGCACTAACAATTTAAAGGTGAGTCTGGGTATTGCTCATGCTCATCTAGTGTCTTGCTGAACACTAGAATATCATCAAAGAACACTAGGATAAACTTTCTCAAATAATCCTGAAAAATATGGTTTATAAGCCCTTGAAAACTTGAAGGAGCATTGGCCAATCCAAAGGGCATGAACAAGTATTCATAGTGTCTTAAGTGTGTTTTAAAGGCTGTCTTGTGCACATCATAGGGTTACATTCTAATATGATGATAGCCTGCTCTGAGGTCTATCTTTGAATAAACCTCTGACCCTCCAAGTTCATCCAACAGCTCCTCCAAGTATGGGAAATTTGTCCTTAATAGTGACCTTATTTAGAGTCCTATAATCCATACACAGCCTCCATGAGCCATCCTTCTTTCCAACTAAGACCACAGGTGAGGCATACGAGCTTGAGCTATACTGGATGATCCCTTGATCCATCATTTCCTTTACTATGTCTTCTATCACAGTCTTTTTTATTGGGGAGTATCTGTATGGTCTAGAATTGACAGGAGCACTTCCTTCAACTAAGGGAATGTAATGGTCAAACACTCATCTTGAAGGAGGCAAATACTTAGGTTCTTGGAAGAGTATGCTATATTCAATAAGCAATGTTTGGATGGGGACATGAATTTCATCTTGTTTCTGAGAGTTTTCAGTTGGAGACATGTTGGCAGAACATACCTTGATCATGAAGATCTGAGCAGTATCCACAGAGATGTTATGTAAAGCCTTGGCATCAATAGTTTTAAATGAAGGATAAATGCCCTACAGAGTGATAGACTTCCCTTGATATAGAAAGTGCATAAGAAGCCTCTTAAAGTTGACCTTGATGTCTCCTAACTTGCGCAACCATTGGATTCCCAACACAACATCACAACTGCCTATAGGGAGCACTAGGAAAACATCTTCGAAAAGAACCCCTTGCATGAGCCACTTGAAGTCATTACTTCCCTTAACAGACTGAATGATCCTGCCATCAGCTACAGATACATCTTGGAGGTGTATTTGGCTAATTGTGCAACCTATTCTCTTGGCAGCCTTTTCATTGATGAAGTTGTGGGTGGAGCCACAATCAATGAGGACATATAGGATTTTGTTCAGAGAGGCCCTGTATCCTGAGAGTTCTGTAGCCTTTAGTGTCATTCACGGCTTGTAGAGATATCTCACAGTTCTCCACAGGGTTTGCTGTTTCATGAGGCTCCTCAGTATCCTCCACTTCCATCTCTGTTTCCTCACTATTTCCCAGCTCTTCAACATTTATTTCCATGGAGTATATATGCCTTTTGGCCTTGCATTTATTTCCTGGTGTGAACTTTTCATCACAGAATAAGAACATATCCTTGGCTCTTTTCTCATCCATGTCAGCTGGTGTAAGTCTTCTTTTCCTAAACCCATCTAGGTTTGCAGTAACAGGTGGTTTGGAGGTAGGTGTAGCAGCCTTTGTCCACCCCGTAGGGCCTTATCCTTGAGGTGCTCTTACAGCAGAATGTTGATGCACTGCAGATATTGCCTTGATAGCCTTGCTTTGTGCAATAAATCTGGCCTCATGCAGCCTGTCCAGGTAGTAGGCTTGTGGTAAACTGGTAGGATTACCAATTCTCACAGCATTGTTGATTTCAGGCTTAAGATTATTCAGGAATATACTGATAGCATGCTCCACTGACAGATTCATCCCAGTCATGACACTATTGAAAGCCTTTTGGTAATCCTTTACACTCCCAGCATGCTTGATATTCATAATATCAGTCATAGGATTAGAGTATTCAGCTCCAAAACTATCACACAAAGCCCACAAATATTCATCCCAAGTAGGAAGTGGCATTTGTCCTATACTTCTCATATAGCCTAAATGCCATTGTAGAAAATCCCCTTCAAAATGCATAGAGACTAGTTTCATTTTCTATTGGATAGTAAGATCTTCATCAAAAAAAAAATTTCTCTACCTTGTACAACCAGGTCCTAAGGTCTTCACCATTGAACTTGGGAAATTCAACTTTGTGGTACTTGGTAAAAGGGATACTGGGCAATGTCACATTGTGAGCGTTTGAGTTGTGGAATTGGTTGGTGATGGGAACATTCTAATAAGGGTAGGGAGTTTATACATATGGGGTCTGGTGGTATAAGGGTGGTGGCATATGTGTGCTTGGATTATAGTAGGCAGAAGGAAATTGGCTGGGTTGGTTATATGTCTGGTGGTATAAGGATGGTGGCACTAGTGGAGAGCTTTCAGGTTGTGGGGTTTGATAATACCTTCCTTGGTGATTAGGAAAGTGGGGTGCTAAGGGTACTGCTATTCTAGGGAAGGGGTTTTGGAAGGCCTGGAACCCCATAGCTGGAAAATGAGAAGATTGTAGCTGAGAGGTTCTAGGATTTTGAGTGTGCAGAGAAGGTCTGGGGTTTATGGGAACTTGAGGATCTGAGGTTGTTAAGTTTGTGGTCGAGTGATTTTGAGTGCTAGTAAGAACTGAGCTAATAGCAGGAAGGTTCACATGTATTGCAGAGGTGTTAGCTCTATTAGATCTAGGGGAAGCTAAGTCACCAAAATCAAAAGGTTTATCATTCGGAGAGTAGAGCTCACCTCCACTTTGAGTTACTGATTTGTCACGTTCTGGCCTCTTTCCTCCATGGATGACTTCGTTGAGCACTTCTCTGAGCTTACTCAAAGCCTCATCCTGATTCTTGTTACTTTGCTCTTGGTTTGCTTCTAACAGATCTTGTCTAGCTGTGAAGCTTGACATATCGAGTGAGATTTTCTTGAGAACATCCATAACATTGATATTGTTATCACCCATGGTCGTCCACAAAGCCAAGAATTGCTCTGATATCACTGATATTCAGGGCAATGGAACAATGATGAAATCCGGGGAAAAAAAAAAGAAAAAAGGAAAAGAAAAGAGAAATGCAAAGATAAACTAGGGAAAAATAAAAGAGGTTTTCATTCATAACCATAAACAGGATAATTACAATTACAACCTATATAGAGGATAAAACCATGAAAATGACCTAAGGATTATAGCAGGATAATCTACTCAATCTGCCATTTCAGTGCAGTTCTGGGCAGGACTTAATTGGTATAAGACAAAGGAAATTAAGGGGTCAATGTGTAATTTAGGGAAATTATAATTGAAAAGATAAGGGACTTAAATAATCATCTCTAAAACTCTTTTATCCTAACTAATTGACCATTATGTCTCAACTAAACAACGCAATGTACAGCTTTCGCAAGCTTCTCTGTTTTACTCCGTATCAACCCATGCTAGTTATTGTGGACGTGTTTGTTCATTTGATATTCTAAATGAATCAATCTACGACTTATTGGATCCTTAGCTATTCATGAGAGGATTCGCTCTTGGGAATTTTTAGAAGACTTATAAAACTTTTGAGGGTCGGATGCTTTATATGGTACCACCAAGAAATTTACTAAAGTGAGATAAGAATTTACTAACTATATCTTTTTACGTAAATATGGAGGTGCAAAGTATAATTGGGCACAATTATGTCTCATTCTTGTATTGTTGTTGCGGTAAAAATGTCTGTTACTTGTAAAGCATGGAATAAACCTCTTAAAAAGGGAGGAGAAACCACTCAGATGAGATTGTATTTTGGAGGAGAAAGTATTGAGAAGGTAAACATAACAGTAAGTGTATTTTGGACTGCCAATTATTGCAAAGAATTGGCAATGGACTTCAATTGCTTGACATATGCCTCTATGGTCTATTTTCCCCCCCTTTCTAGTACCATGTGTCACAACCCGAACCTGGGCCTGGACGTAACACGGAACTTGGTGCCTGACTACATGTGACCAAGCAAACCAACTGGTTGGTTGAATCAACATGTGATATCATAACATACTGAATGCGGAAGATAAACTAACACATGCTGATATACTGAAAGTATGGATGATATAAATCAAAGTGCAGAAATACTAATACAATTCTGAAACATATTTGTAGCCAACATAGATTAATATAAAAAGCCCGTGACTCTGTCTAAGTGTTACTCTAGTCTATGAAGCCTCTAATGAAGTACTGAAAACACTGACTGTCTGAAAATACTGAAGATTGTGAGGTAATGATAATGGCCCGAAAGAACTGGGGATCACAAAATAGCTGGTACGAGAATCCTAGCGCTCTAAATCATCAACCTGTAAATCATTACCTGCATCTCACGATGCAGGCCCCGGGCAAAAGAGAAGTCAGTACATTTGAATTTCACTGGTATGCAAAGCAACTGAAAGAAAGAATTATAGATACTGAAACTGAAACTAAGATGATAACTGAGAATTAATAATTGATAACCGAAATGATAACTATTGATAACTGAACTGATAACTGAACTGATAACTGGTAACTGGTAACTAATATGATAACTGATAACTGAAATGGTAACTAATAATTGAACTGAAAGGAAGTAAGATATGAATACTCCCTCTTCTAAATGATGAAAAACCTGTTTATCTGAATATAAAATTGCAGCCTCAGGCCCAATATATATATGTGCACAAACTGCAGCCTCGGGCCCAAGTATACTGTAATGACCTCATCGGTCGTTCCGAGAGTTTAGCCCCGTTTCCCCTATTTCTGACTTGTTATGTGTTTTTCAGCTCTATTATGTTGTGTTAGGATTGGTTGGCTCGGGTTCGGAGCGGTGGTGGTGAGAAATGAGACACTTAGTCTCTTGAGTAGGGTGAATAGTTGGAAAAGTCAACCAGAAGTTAACTTATAGGTAAATGAACTCGGAATGTGGTTTTTATGGGTCGAATATCTTCATTAGGTGATTTGGGACTTAGGAGTATGCTCAGAATGTTGTTCAGAGGTCCGGAGTAGAATTAGGCTTGAATTGGCGAAATTGAATTTTTGGCGATTTCCGATCGGCAGTGGAAAATTAGCTATCGGGTCGGAATGGAATTTTGGAAGTTGGAACAAGTTCGTATTGTCATTTGGGATGTGTGTGCAAAATTTCAGGTCAATCAGAGGTGTTTTGGTTGGTTTCGGCATTGTTGGCGGAATTTGGAAGTTTCTAAGTTCTTAGGCTTGAATCCGAGGTTGATTTGGTGTTTTGGCGTTGTTTTGAGTGGTTCAAAGGCTCGACTAAGTTTGAATGAGGATATAGGATGTGTTGGCGGGTTTGGATGAGTTCCCGAGGGCCTCAGGTGTGTTTTGGGCGGTTAACGAACCAATTCTTGGATTTTAACTTGGCAGATATTTCCGGTTTTTAGTTGCAGAAAATTGTTCATCGCATTTGCGGGTGGGATGCCGCATTCACGGAGAGTCATTTGGGAGCTGAGATTTTATTAATCGTGTTCGCGAAGAGGAGGACACGAACGCGGAGGTCTGAGTGAAGTAGTCATCGCGTTCGCACTCAGGGGCACACGTTCGCGTAGAGGAGTAAGGCAGTTAGGGGACCCCAGAGTTTTGGTCTACGTGTTCGCATGGAGAGGTACGCGTTCGCGAAGGGTGAGGCTGGCTAGGCATCGCGTTCGCGTGATGGGCATCGCGTTCGCAGAGAGATCGCAGAGAGTAAAGAGGAAGAGGATTTGGTTTGTTCTACGCGAACGCGTGTGGGTAGCCGCGTTCGCGATGAGTAAAGATCTGGGCAACAGTGTTAAAAATCTCAATCGAGGTTTGAACCCATTTTCATCGTTTGAGATAGAGACCACAGGATTAGACAATTTTTGAAGGATTTTTTAGAGAATTGATCGGGGTAAGTATTTCTCACTTGGTTTTGGTCAAACTCCATGATTATGCCTTTAATTTCATCATTTAATTTGTGATTTGAGGTGGAAATTGGGTGAAAAATGGAAGAAAGTTTGGGAAGTTCTTTTGGGGTTTTGAATGGGCCTTTGAGGTAAGATTTCGATGAATTTGATATGGGTAGACTCGTGAGTGAATAACGATTCTAGTTTCGTGGTTTTTATCTAATTTTGAGACGTGGGCCCGGGGGTCTGGTTTGGTCAAATTTGAGATTTGTGATGTAATTTGATAATTTTGATGTGGGATTCGCTCCTTTAGCATATATTAATGATATAATACTGATTTTGGTTAGATTCGGGGCGATTAGTGGTCGATTCGAGCGGCAAGGGCATTGCAGAGTAGAGTTTTGGCTTGATTGAGGTAAGTAACGCTTCCAATCTTGGTACTAAAGGTTCGAAACACAGGACTACGTATTATGTGATTAGAATTGGGTGACGCACATGCCAAGTGACGGGCGTGCGGGCGTGCACCGTGAGACTGGTGACTTGGTTCATCCCATGCACTGTTTACTGGTTCTCTCTTGTTGATATCTGTACTTCTGTCAATGTGGATGATGTGAACATGCTGGAAATCATGCTAAATACTATGTTAAGGCTTCACACCGATACTATTGAGACCCGAGTGGTCGTCTTAAATACGAACATGCTAGAAATCAGGTTAGGTATTATGTTAAGGTTTCACACCGATGTTGTTGGGACCCGAGTGGTCGTTTATTGCTGTCATCTCATGTGTTTCATTGATATTATATACTCAGTCCTGTCATTGCATATCATATCATGTCTCAGTCTCGGTAATTGTTGTTTTGCAAATTATATCATTGATTCGGGCTAGTTCATGCATTGTGAGCCCATGTGAGCGAGACTGGAGAGTGATGACTGTGTGAGACCGAGAGCCTGATATTGAGTGACATATATTGGATCGGGCTGCACTCCACAACATGTTATATTGATTATGCCTGGATCTGGCTTATGATAGCGCTTGGGCTGTAGGAGCCCCTCCGGAGTCTATAACACACCCCCAGTGAGCGCAATGATATTTGAGGGATGGATCTTCCCTGGACATAGATCTTGTCCGAAGTGTTTATGCTTGGAGATGGATCTTCTCCACGAGGCTGGATTGGCCTGTTTCCATCGGTACTGAGCGACTGAGGTCAGTGACATGTGTATGTGTTCTGGGATGGATCTTCCCTAGGCCGTTGAGCCATATACAGTACCGAGTGGTTGTGAGGTGTATCATTATCTGGAGATGGATCTTCTCCTTAGGGTTGAATCAGCCTTTCTCAGTACTGGGTGACTTCTGTCTGATGTGTATATATTCTGGGAGGGATCTTCCCTGGGCCATGCGAGCCGTATACAGTAACTGAGTGGACGAGTATATGAGAGTGGAAGCACAATGTGCATTTCATACTATTTGATGCATTGGCATGTAGAATATATTGAGTTGTACATATATGTTAAACTGTTTAGAATTGTACTTGTCATGTCACCTTGAGCTGTCTAATCAACTGAAAGCATGCCTAAATTTCTGTACCTTGGTCATGATATAAATGTGGAGGTTTAGTCCGTCACTACTTCTTAGTCCACATGTTGGGCTTGTTACTTACTGAGTTGATGTACTCATGTTACCCCCTGCACCTTGTGTGGAAATTCAGGTGCCAGGTCCGAGTGAGAGCTGGTTTACTCTCTCTGGAGCTTCGGAGATTGCAATGTAGCTGCACGGCGTTCGCAGCCTTGCCTTCCTCTTTCCTATTTAGTCATTTTGTTTATTCTCATAGTTGTTCGTATTAAGGGAACTGTACCATATTTTGTATTTTCTTTTAGTTGCTCATGACTGATGACTCCGGGTTTTGGGGGCTATATTTAAATATGTTACCTAACGTTTTTTGTTTGGAAATGCTAAAATGGAAGATTTATGAAATACTGGTTAATATTGAATCAAACGAAAGGTTTATTATGTTATGCATAGTGAATTGGCTAGCCTAGTATCACGATAGGCTCCATCACGATCGTGTTGGTTTTTGGGTCGTGACAAGTTGGTATCAGAGCCTTAGGTTACATAGGACTCACCAGTCATGAGCAGGTTTAGTAGAGTCCTGCAGATCGGTATGGAGACGTATGTACTTATCTTCGAGAGGCTGCATAACCCTTATGAAAATCTCACATTCTTGAATTCTTGTCGTGCGAATCCATTTATTCTGCGAAAAGCGTAACTCTTTGAATTCCTTTCATGTCTTCGAATGCGCACGTGAGCATTTGGTTTAAGTTGTGCATCAACGACTTGTGATTCCCATGCATGAGTTGCGAGATTGATTTTAGCAAGTTGATAATGGGCTAGTCTGGAGGACTTGAGGCCAGGTTTTGTCTGTGGTTGGAGTACCGAGATTTTTTGATTTTGGTGAGCACATATATTTGGGACTTATATGTCCGTTTGTGTCCTTATTAGTCGGATTTTGGGAGTGGATGTCTATGTGGTGAGTGTGACTTGATGTTGATATGTGTTCAGATTGTTTGATTATGTCAAAAAGAATTGGCTGGAGATGTAGCAAGAATCATTGAGTGTTTGACTTCTATCTTGAGTTGGCCTATGGCCTCGAGCTGTGAGTGCATTGGAGGACCTCTCATGTAGTGTAGTTGTGGAGTGAAATAGATATTCATGTTGTATCATGAGTTCAATGGTGAATGCGAGACTTGCAGATGATTTGAGATATTAGACTGGTTGTGTATATGATCTTATGGAGGATTTAGTTGAATCTCACTACGGTATTGTGGCGGTAATAGCGTATGGGCATTTAGAGTCATTGTTTGTCTTGATCTATGGATTTGAGCCAAGTGGGGAAGTCTTATAATGATAAGTTAGTTGCACGATTAGGTGCTGTGTTGATTTCGGTTCGAGGTATTCTAGTGAATCAGTCATGACCTACAGATGTGGAGTTTGAGAATGACTCGAGTAATAGAAACTTTGGGCACGAGGTGTATTATACTCTATGGAAAAATGAGTTCTACTGAATGATTGAGTTGTATCGGTAAAAGGTGTAGTGTGTGTGGAGCAGGAACTTGCTTGGTTGTTTGGGAGTGTGGATTACCCCCTTGAGTGTCAGTGTGTTAATGGGGGCAGAGACCGTTCGATATAATTGATCAATTTAATTGAGGTTTATGTAGAGTGGATGACTCTCGATAATGGTTCTGATGGATTCAAGTTTTATGTATAACAATTGGGAATCTTCAAGATGTGTATTTGGCTAGAAACTGAGATTTACATTGGAAGGTGTCAAGATTTATGGTATTTGTATACCGTTGTAGATTCTACATTGCGGTATCATGAAATGGGAATAAATGGTTTAAGTTCATAGAAAGTCTCTTTAGAGTAAGTATTTGAGATGTGGTACTTTGGAGGTGCTTAAAAGATATTCCGCGGTTTATGAGCCTTAGGGCGATGTGGTTCTGTGCTAGGGTTTCACGTGGTGATTTCTGTTTGAGGATGTTGGTACTATGGCGAGGAGAAGAATCAATTAGAAGGTAATTCAGAAGGAACTTGGAGGAAATAGGACAGCTTGGTGTTGATTAGATCGACATAATAATGAGTAAGATCGGCTATTTGGGTACTCATGATGTGGTAAGGTTCTGCGTGCGATTCGGGGGAATGCTCTTGGGTTTTTACGGCCTGCGTAGCTTGGTTGAGCTAGGAGGATTCAATCCTGACGGTTTGGTTTTGTGCAAATATTATTCGGAGAGTCCTTGATGCTTCTACCTTGGTTAGAGGTGTATGTTTTCTACTGGCATGAGGGGCATGTAATGTATAGTGATTTTCTTGTAGAAGGAATCAAATGGAAATTCCTTGCTAGTTGAGTACGTAATTGCTTGCGGCTCGAAACAGATTATGAAGTTCTCATATTTATTATAGGATGTCATGGTGTATGCGGTATGTTGTGTAGGGTTGAGATTTGCATGTGTGAGGTCACATTTCAGTTCTGGGAGAAGGGTCATAATTCTAAGGCATCATGGACAGTTTCAGATGACTAGGTAAATGATATCACAAATTGGTGTGGCTTGATGAGGATATACATTTCAGAAAGGGCAATGTGTTTGAGTTAAGGGTGCTTCATTGGTATTGTGGCGCTCTCATATTAGATCGACTGCTAATATTCAAGTTTGCTTGGTGGCACGGAAGAATTTTAGAAGTATCCCTCATAGAATGGCTTAGTATTAGAGGTATGTTATATATTCGAGCGGTGGAGTTGGGATCAGATATGGTGATTCGTTCGCTTCATGGACTTCGAGGCTGAGAGTTCTCATGATCAGGTTATTTTATAGTTGTGGACTGTGAAGATGAGAGCAAGGCTAGTAAGATGTTAGTATGTGCCACGATTCAGTCATTTTGAACTTTGAGAGAGCTATCTATCTGTATCGGGTGGCTAGAGTTGATTCAGGGTTCATTGGTAGGCCCAGTATGGGTGTGTGTTCTTCACCGGGTCAGAATTGTTGACCCCGAATTTCTATTGCTGAGGGATGAACCATTCGATTGTCATTGAGATCATTCATGTTCTGAAGTGATCTATGAGTTACCCTTCGGTGTTGCGAGGAGTTGTGATCATTGGTTATATGCACATATGGTGCGGTTCTATTGGGGCCTTATAGCGGGATTTGAGTAAGGTAAGTAATTGGGTATTGAGGGATTGAGGCGTATTGGTCATGTTCTTTCGGGTTCGTATGGCATGGTATCGTCCGATTCCCTATGATTATGGCAATGCACTATGGGTATTGATGTCGAATTGCGCATGGTTATTGATTTCGAGCAAGGTGGCTCGAAGTAGTTCATGTGGATCGGTGGTTGGATAGGGTCGCTCATTGCAGCGAAGTTATGTGGGGGTATGATCCTTCGAGTTAGACTCGTGTGTTCTGGTTCTACAATGTGTGATGAGTTCTTAGCATTGCGTTGTGGTGATACCCGTTGATCTTGCGGGATGGTTCTCTAGTTTGATGTCATTTTTTTCATGTTTGGGTGCATCTGGAATGTTGCTTATTAGTTCACGGGCTACACGGGTTTTGTCTTTAAGCCGTATTGACACGTCATGTTGCTAGTGTGGTTGTGGTAGACAAGATGAGGTCGTCGGACCTAGAATAGGTACTTTCGAATTTGGTTGCGGTATATTTTGGAGGATAGTGATGCTGATCGGCTTAGAGGTCTTGCTATATTTTTCTGTCGAAGAGAGGGAGTTCCATCACTTGTTGATCTGACGAATGATTTTAGGTTTCTGTGTGTCTCTTTCATCATTGGCAGTATATGAAGGTGTTAGAACGGGTCTCTGTTTGATAGTAGGGTTATTACCTGCATTTGGTTACTTGAACAACTACGGTGATTAGAAGTTTTCGCTATGAGCATTTGGGTGATGTGGTATATCATGTGATTTCGTCTTGGGTTCCGGAAAGGATAGGTACAACTTGTCCGTATTTATGCAGCTTATAGAGGTGGGATTTTGATCTTATAAATTATTTCAGAAGTGGAAATTTGGTTCTAATGTTTATGGGTTAGGAATGATTGCGAAGTTTCAGCTATGTTGTGCTATTGGACCTAGATGGGATAGGGTGACGTGGGGTCACCCCCGGGTATGCGCATGGTAGGATTACACGGCAATTTTGATGGTTTTTGGAATAACTCTGGGCACGTTCGAGGATGAACGTATGTTTAAGTAGGGGAGAACGCAAAGACCCGATCGGTCGTGCCGAGAGTTTAGCCCTGTTTCCCCTATTTATGACTTGTTATGTGTTGTTTAGCTCTATTATGTTGTGTTAGGATTGGTTGGCCCGGGTTCGGAGCGGTGGTGGTGAGAAATGATTCAATTAGTCTCTTGAGTTGGGTGAATAGTTGGAAAAGTCAACTGGAAGTTGACTTATAGGTAAATGACCTCGGAATGTGGTTTTGATGGGTCAGATAGCTTTGTTAAGTGATTTGGGACTTAGGAGTGTTTTCAGAAATATTGTTCGGAGGTCCGGAGTAGAATTAGACTTGAATTGGCGAAATTGGATTTTTGGTGATTTCCGGTCGGCAGTGGAAAATTAGCTATCATGCCGTAATGGAATTTCGAAAGTTGGAGCAGGTTCATATTGTCATTTGGGATGTGTGTGCAAAATTTCAGGTCAATCGGAGGTGTTTTGGTTGGTTCCGGCATTGTTGGCGGAATTTGGAAGTTTTTAAGTTCTTAGGCTTGATTTGAGATTGATTTGGTATTTTGGCGTTATTTTAAGTGGTTCGAAGACTCGAATAAGTTTGAATGAGGATATAGGATGTGTTGGTGGGTTTGGCTGAGGTCCCGAGGGCCTCCGGTGTGTTTCGGGTGGTTAACGGACTGATTCTTGGATTTTAACTTGGCAGATTTTTCTGGTTTTTAGTTGCAGGGAATTGTTTATCGCGTTCGCGGGTGGGATGCCGCGTTCGCGGAGAGTCATTTGGGAGCTAAGATTGTTATTCATCACGTTCGCGAAGAGGAGGACGCGAACGCGAATGTGGTGGTCCGAGTGAAGTAGTCACCGCGTTCGCGCTCAAGGGCACGCGTTCGCGTAGAGGAGTAAGGCAGTTGGGGGACCCCAGAGTTTTGGTCTACGCTTTCGCGTGGAGAGGTACGCGTTCACGAAGGGTGAGGGTGGCTAGGCTTTACGTTCGCGTGATGGGCGTCGCGTTCTCATAAAGTAAAGAGGAAGAGGAGTTGGATTGTTCTACGCAAATGCGTGCAGGTGGCCGCGTTCGTGATGAGTAAAGACATGGGCAGCAGTGTTAAAAATCTCAATCCAGGGTTTGAACCCATTTTCATTTTTTGAGCTAGAGACCACGGGATTAGGCGATTTTTGAAGGATTTTTCAGAGAATTGATCGGGGTAAGTATTTCTCACTTGGTTTTGGTCAAACTCCATGATTATGCCTTTAATTTCATCATTTAATTTGTTATTTGAGGTGGAAATTGGGTGAAAAATGGAAGAAAGTTTGGGAAATTCTTTTGGGGTTTTGAATGGGCATTTGAGGTCGGATTTCGATGAATTTGATATGGGTAGACTCGTGAGTGAATAAAGATTCTAGTTTTGTTATTTTTATCGAATTCCGGCATGGGCCCGGGGGTCGGGTTTGGACGAATTCGGGATTTGTGATGTAATTTGATAATCTTGATGTGGGCTTCTCTCCTTTAGCATATATTGATGATATAATACTGATTTTGGTCAGATTCGGGGCGATTTGTGGCTGAGTCGAGCGGCAAGGGCATTGCAAAATAGAGTTTTGGCTTGATTGAGGTAAGTAACGCTTCTAATCTTGGTTCTGAGGATTCGAAGCCCCGGACTACGTATTATGTGATTAGAATTGGGTGACGCACATGCCAAGTGGCGGGCGGGTGGGTGTGCACTGTGAGACTTGTGACTTGGTTCATCCCATGGCACCGTTTACTAGTTCTCTGTTGTTGATATCTGTACTTCTGTCAATGTGGCTGATGTGAACATGCTGGAAATCATGCTAAATACTATGTTAAGGCTTCACGCCGATACTATTGAGACCTGAGTGGTCATCTTAAATGGGAACATGCTAGAAATCATATTAGATATTATGTTAAGGCTTCACGTTGATGTTGTTGGGACTCGAGTGGTCGTTTATTGCTGTCATCTCATGTGTTTCATTGATATTATATACTCAGTCCTGTCAGTGCATATCATATCATGTCTCAGTCTCGGTAATTGTTGTTTTGCACATTATATCATTGATTCGGGCTAGTTCATGCATTGTGAGCCTATGTGAGCGAGGCTGGAGAGTGATGACTGAGTGAGGTAGAGATCCTGATATTGAGTGACATATATGGGATCGGGCTGCACACTGCAGCATGTTATATTGATTATGTCTAGATCTGGCTTATGATAGCTCTTGGGCTGTAGGATCCCCTCCGGATTCTGTAACACACCCCCAGTGAGCGCAATGATATTTGACGGATGGATCTTCCCTGGACATAGATCTTGTCCGAAGTGTTTATGCTTGGAGATGGATCTTCTCCACGAGGCTGGATTGGCCTGTTTCCATCGGTACTGAGCGACTGAGGTCAGTGACATGTGTATGTGTTCTGGGATGGATCTTCCCTAGGCCGTTGAGCCATATACAGTACCGAGTGGTTGTGAGGTGTATCATTATCTGGAGATGGATCTTCTCCTTAGGGTTGAATCAGCCTTTCTCAGTACTGGGTGACTTCTGTCTGATGTGTATATATTCTGGGAGGGATCTTCCCTGGGCCATGCGAGCCGTATACAGTAACTGAGTGGACGAGTATATGAGAGTGGAAGCACATTGTGCATTTCATACTATTTGATGCATTGGCATGTAGAATATATTGTGTTGTACATATATATTAAACTGTTTAGAATTGTACTTGTCATGTCACCTTGAGCTGTCTAATCAACTGAAAGCATGCCTAAATTTCTGTACCTTGGTCATGATATAAAATGTGGAGGTTTAGTCCGTCACTACCTCTCAGTCCACAGGTTGGGCTTGTTACTTACTGAGTTGGTGTACTCATGTTACCCCCTGCACCTTGTGTGCAGATTCAGGTGCCAGGAACGAGTGAGAGCTGGTTTACTCTCTCTGGAGCTTCGGATATTGCAAGGTAGCTGCACGGCGTTCGCAGCCTTTCCTTTATCCTTCCTATTTAGTCATTTTGCTTATTCTCATACTTGTTCGTATTAAGGGAAAAGTACTAGATTTTGTATTTCCCTTTAGTTGCTCATGACTGATGACTCCGGGTTTTGGGGGCTGTATTTAAATGTGTTACCTAAGGTTATTTTGAAATGATAAAATGGAAGATTTATGAAATACTAGTTAATATTGAATCAAACGAAAGGTTTCTTATGTTATGCATAGTGAATTGGCTAGCCTAGTATCACGATAGGCGCCATCACGGTCGGGTTGGTTTTCGAGTCGTGACATATACGTATACATAACTGCGACCTGAGGTCCAAAGATGCATAAAGCATAAACTGCGGCCTCAGGCCCAAATATGCATAAAGCATATAAACTGCGGCCTCAGGCCCAAATACAGGTGTTCAACATTTAGGAATTTAAAATCAAAAAGTGAGAATCATACTGCAATACATGATACTAAAATGCTGAATCACACTGATTTACATAATACTGGAATACTGAATAGGACTAGACTGAGTCATGTATTCTTGAACTGATTATGAATACTGAAACTTCAACTAATTATGAAATACTGACTAAGCTATATTGAGAATCAGGGACATCAAAACCAAGTCTATGTTGAATACGAACTGAGCTCACAACGTTCAGAATGAAAGTCATGAACGAGTTATGAAGCTAGAGAATAGAAGTTCTACAATTACTCAAGGAGCTAGGCTAAACTATATTTCTGAGGCAATTAGTTACGTGGTAAAAGCAATATAGTGTAGGGAGAATCATTAACATTCCCAAACATAGAGAGTTGACCTCACATACCTTAACTTCCTTCTCTTGAGCGTAATACAACATTTGTGAACCCTTTCAACTTTAATCTATAGCAATACAAGTCAAAGGGATTCCATATTAGCTATGATACTCATGTTTTTGAAACTTAAGCATTTTATCAAACACTTGGTGGGAATAAAGCTTCATAGTCCTTATTAATGGTGTCTCTACACCCAATAGCCCATGCTCTTGATCCTAGATAAATTCTAAAGTCTCAAATGGTTATAATCAACATTATTCTTTATCACCCATAAGGTAAACAACACCCTTAACCAATAATCAACAATCAACACACAAAACCTATAACTGTTCATGCTTTTCTATCAACCCATCAACTCATATATCATGAACTAGGGTCTATAATCATTAAACCAATGCTAGAATCAATTAGAGGGTGAAGACATTACCTTTTTGAAGTTCAATCCCCTTGAATTCGAGTTCTAGAATTCCTTCTCTCAAAAATGATGCACCAATTGAATATCTAATGATACGGAGGGTTTACCCATGTTAATAAGATGTTGGAAAATTAAAATTAACTTAGAATCACCATTAGACCTTACCTTGGGTGGTGGAGGAACCCTTAAGGAGTTACGTTTTTGAGAGCTCCCCTTTCTAGAGCAAGTTTTTATGTTTTGGGGCTGTGGGGGACAAAATAGGACTTTAAAAATGACTCCCCAAGCGCGCCCACGCGCACCTGTAGCCTGACCGCACACCCGACCGCAGAAAATGGCAGGAACACTGCCGCATGTTCGCAGCCGCGCTCGGGGCGCGCACTGGGCATCGATGTTGCGCACTATTTTGTAAAACGCACATAACATTTTGCACAGAGATCCGTTCGGGCTATATAATATATTTTTGGAAAGAAATTTCAAAAGTACGACTTTTATGTTTTGATTTTTCCCAAATTACTTACACATTTTCACTAAAATCTGCTGGAAGACGGACCTTCTGTAAACTTAGTCGATTTTGTCGAATCTTATGCACCTCACTTCCCATCTTGATTTTTAAACAACTATTTTCACCCATACTCATCCCGATAGGACTTCATATGTCCAATATATCAAATTAATACTCATTTAACATATCCAGACCTAATCCGAATGTACAGGGTGTTACACCATGCCTCTGTTTGTTTGTGGAAGAAAGGTGCGTTAAGCATGAAAGATCAGCTATTTTAGGTTGGAGGTTATTGTAATTCAAAATTTTCACTAAAATTATAAACGTTATTTTCGCAAAATATTCATTAAACGAGTACAAAAGTTAAATAGCTACGAGACACTATCATATTTGCATATCTTCCTTTGTAACCTGTCCCACTTGCACTGCTAGAAATCCGTTAAAAACCGACCTAGTCATACCGACCAACGTTGGTCGGTAAAAAATAACGATAAAAAACCGTCCATCTTGGATGGAAACAGGAAAAAAAATATTTTACATTTTTTAAAATAAATACTGACCAAAGTTGGTCGGTTATTAGGTCAACATTGGTCAATATTTTTTATCACTTTTATATTTACTATCAAAATAATATAAATGTAATCCATTAACACTTTTGTAATATAAATAATGAATACACTAACATATATTATAACATGCTATTTATGTAGTTAAAGTAGTACAACTATATATATATATATATATATATATATAAGAACACGAAGCGCTAGGACCACATGGTCGGGTTCTTTTAGGGATAGACTTGTGAAGATCCTAATTAGTATATATAATTTATCATCAAATATATCTATTTGTAAATTGATTCATCGACTTATTACTTACTTAGATGCATCGATGAATATTAAAAACAAAATGTTTGACCTATATCGATTAATAGTAAAAACAAAACGTCTCGACCTATATCGATTAATCTATGTCATGCATTATTAGTGATGAATGAATGAAAAATAGAAGAATTAATAAACATATTTGACATGTTATATATATATATATATATATATATATATATATA
>ML431395.1:140598-167604 GCA_005239525.1 Nicotiana knightiana
AAGAAACGAAAGAAGTTATTAGCATTAAGTAAACGAGTTAAATTAATAGGTCAAACATGGTCAAACTTTTAATTTGAATCACATTAATATTTACTATCTAAATAATATAGATGTAATCCGTTTACACTTTTGTAATACAAATAATGAATACACTAACATATACTATAACATGCTATATATGTAGTTAAAGTAGTACAACGAAGCGTGTTTTATATATATATATATATATATATATATAAGAACACGAAGCGCTAGGACCACAGAGTCAGGTTCTTTTAGGGATAGACTTGTGAAGATCATAATTAGTATATATAATTTATCATCAAATATATCTATTTGTAAATTTATTCATCGACTTATAACTTACTTATATGTATCAATGAATATTAAAAACAAAACGTTTGACTTATATCGATTAATAGTAAAAACAAAATGTCTGGAGCTATATCGATTAATCTATGTCATGCATTGTTTAACCAAAGAATTGGATTCTTAGTCAAAGATATTTTAAGAAGTACTCGGGCTTCTAATAACCAAAGAGATTAGCTAATAATAGGATTTAGACTTGTAAATAAGAAAGCAATAAGATAACATAAAAGTAAGTATATTTCGGTAGTGGTTCGAACATGCCCATACAAGTGAGGTTTTACTCCCTTTTATAGAGAATTTCTTAATATAACGTATACTCTTCTTAATGATTGAGCATTAATGACTAATAATATCATTATCGTAACGATATCATTAACGTAACATTACAATTAGTAATCGTAACTATTGCGTGAAGCTTATGTAACATTTAGCTCTTTGACTGAAGATCTTTGAATCTTCCCTTTATTCTGCCTTGGTTCATTCTGACCGTATCTCTTAAATTCCTCAATTAGACTGGAACTCCCGCATCTAATTGTCTCGTGTGTATGCTATTCTGTTCCTCTTTGCCCCGTACGTCTTTCTAAACTTCTCACCAGCTGTCATGTTTCCATTGATCCACGTAAATTGCCTTGTCATCAGAATTATTACACGTGTGAAGTTTAACTTTTATCAATACATATAGTCCTCCCACTTACCATTTATTTATCAATTAAATATTTGGTAAGTGGATACTCATTTATGGCGGAAATATTTTGCCGCCGTTTCACTCGTACAATTGCATCCGTCTCTGAATGTATGTGTCGCTTGTCACTTCCATTTAATGCTAGTTCCATGTGGCACTCTCGGACTGATTCTGCAATTCGTCAGTGCCTTTTAGGGCTTTTTGCGGCTGCATCAGTCACAAAGTGACAGTTCTAATCATGACTTTCACATCAGTATTTTTTTTTCCATTTTTTGACGGTTGCCTCTGAGTATAAATACCCATTTTTGCCTTTGCTTCTATGAAAAGCTTCTAACTTTATTTTGCTGCTTGCAAGTCCTTCTTGCATGCAAATATGCCTTCTTTAAACCAAGACCCAAAAAAAATAAATATTCGATGAACTATCTCCTTTTTCTGCTCCAATCCGGAGTAGGAGGGGCGGTAGGATAAAGATAGAGGGTGGTATGTCCGGTATGTTGCTGTCCCTACTAAAGGTTTGGTAGGTGAAGAAAATCTCCACTTCCCTGAGAAGTGGAACTTTGCATGTGAGTACAGTTTTTCTCACTTTCTTCTTTATTATTATTTTTTTTGATAAATCTTCAGTACCGTGACTGTTTTTTTCTTCTTGCAGCAACCATGGGAACCGTTGAGGAGGACTCCGGTTTCTGTGGTTGGGTAGAAAAATTGTTGTTGATCTCTCCAATGGAAGAACGTTCTTGGAAGTACCTCTCGACGAGGTTTGGTTGGAAAGTGAAAACCCATGGTAGGTTTTTTTTATATCTCCTTTCTTTCTCCTTTTAAGCTTCTCTTACCCCTTTTATTTGTTAGGTTTTCCCGCTCGTGGGGTCTCTGCTGCTGCAGTATCCGCTTCAAAACTATATTTGGATAAGGCCCAAGAAATTATTGTGAACTCCTCTTCATCAAAAAGGAAAGCAAGTGGGTCTCGGACCTTGGAAGATGAGGAAGGGAAGGAGGAAGGTTCGCTGATTCGGAGGTCACGGAGAAGAAAGGTCGTGTCTGACGATGAATCTGTTCCAGTTACTGATCCACCTTTTGTGCCTGAGTCAGAGCATTCCGCTCCTAAAGATGCAACTCCTTCCTCTGCCAATGAATCAATTGAACAATTATTCCACCGAGGCTTTGGCACAGTTTCTGAGGAAGCACCTCTTGCTATTTTTCCTTCATCTGCTCTAGTGGAACTTTCGTCTGCCGTACCTGTTGCTGTTTCTGCTCCCCCGCCTATTTCATATGTGGATCCTTCATCTTCCCCTACTTCCTTCCCTATATTATCGAAGTAGGATCTTCCAATAGTGGGAGATGAAGAAAATTATAATAGAGGTTCCTGCGGGAGGTAGCCTCTTAAAGAAATCAGGCCAAGCAGATGTGTGGTAGAAGCCTCTGATAGGCCTGGTTGGGGAGTCTAAGTTGGAAAGTCATAGATCCTTAACTTGGATGAATGATATTGTACACTCGTTCTTAAAGGTATCTTTTATACCGTTCCTTTATATATATATATCCTGTACCAATATCTAACTTCTCTTTTTGTGCAAATCAATCTTATTGGTACAAAATTGATCAAAAGGATCGTTCATACGGAGCAATTAGCGAATGACTATCATACCAAGGATGATAACTGGAAGAAGCAATTCGAGAGTCTTCATCTTGATATGGAGGCAGTAGAGGAGGAGAAGTGTACCTTGGAGCAGCAGATCAGAGTAATTGCAGTGGAATTGGCCATCGAGAAGGATTCATCAAGTCAAACATGCAAGGATAAAAACATCATGGAGTCTTCCTTTGCGGAGTAGCTTTCCCATGCTACTGAAGAGATAAGAATATTGAAGGCTTTGTTGGACCAGAATGAGGCTTATGCTGGTGAACTTGTGCAATCACTTACTCAGACCCAAGAGGACCTCCGTGAATCTTCAAACAAGATTCAGTTCTGGAAAGATCTCTTGGCCCTTTGCAGGCTTCTTATGATGCTATCGTGGTTGAAAGAGGTGAGCTGAGAGCCGATATTGAACAATGGGAGAGAGATTACGAGGCTCTTGAGGATAAGTCAGTTGTTGATGTGAGTTGGGATTATTTGAATGCCCACCTTGACACAATGACGGAAATGGGCCAAGAAAATTTTGACTTAGAAGCTGAAATTGCCAAGACTAAGGAGACGATTGAAAATTCTCGGCAAAGTCAAAATTTTTCATCACCTGAAGTTGAAGTTCCAATGGGTGATGAGATCGTGCCTGATGAAGCTGTTTCCCAAGCCTTTCCATCTCAAGCCGCTCCTCCTGCTGATGAAGATAATCCTCCCAGTGCCTAGTGAAAGTGTTTATCAACCCCTCTTTTTTTTTCTTTTTTGGAACAATTGGTGGTTACCCCCGATCCTATTTAGGGGTGAACTTTGGTTTAGTAAGTCCCCAATGAAAACTTAGGGGCAACTTTGTATAAACAGATTTGGTTTAAACTAAGTTAATACTTAGTTTTTACCATTATATAATATTAATATTGACATTTCTTAGCATGGCTTGTGTTTTTTCGAGTTTTCATTTTACTCTTAAGTGTTTTCATGCTTTACGTTCGGGTTTTTGTTTACCCCTTTGGTATTTAATTTTGCATTAAAAATGCTTTAGTATTTCGTGTCTTTTTGAAATAAGCACGATTTATAAAAGAGGGCCCTTTTATGAAAGACACTTAATGAAGTAGACGTCTCAACTTCATAATGGTGTAAACATACAAAATAGAGATAGGAATTTTTCCGAATAATGTTTTGCAGAAAGTCTTTATATTATTCGAACTTTTGTAACATTTTACATGTGTTTGAGCATCGTCTATGACTCTTTCGTAATTGTTTTCTTTTACAACAGGTTTTGAATAAACACGGAGGTATGAATTTCTTCACGTAACTAAATTCTGCCTTTAACCTAAACATTCGTTTATATTCACGAGTATGTTCTTTGTAGGTTTCTGAATCAGGCTTTGTGTTTTTGTCTTTGGCTCTTTGATTCTGCGCATAACTTTTGACTTGTTGGGGAAAATGGATCTTCAGGCTTGAACTTTGACTCTTTTGATAGTCTTCTTTGCCTCTTTCCATACTGTATAGTCCCCTAAGTGTTTGGGCTTTGAAGAATGAAATCTCGAGCACTTGATTATTCCTTTCTTGTGGTCCTGTTCCTGAAAAGGAAAAACATACGGGACTCGAAGGTATATAGTTTAGATGATGACTGCTTAACCCTTTGAAACGTCCATAAGAAAGTTGTAACCCTAGACCGAGAATTCAATTTTTTCCTCGTGTCTATTCAGGTCTAATTTCATCATCTGGTTGTGCGTTAGCTTTTTGCCTATCATCTAAAATGGTTAGTATAATTTTGACTGTTCTAAATAAAATTGAACGTAATGATACCTGACTGTGGGTATTCCTTTTCCTTAGAAGTAATATTTCTTTAAGTGAACAACATTCCAACTTGTTGGTAAAATTCTGTCATCCATGATTCCAGCTCATAAGCACCTTTTCCAGCAATACCACACACTTTGTAGGGTCCTTCCCAATTTGGATTTAATTTTCCTGCTCCAGCCTTCTTTGTTGATTGAAAAACTTTCTTAAGGACAAAGTCTCAAATTTTGAAATATCGGAGGTGAGATTTTCTGTTGTAATATCACTCTATGATTTGTTTTTGAGCTGCGTATTAAAGTAGCTTCTCTCCTTCGCTTGATTAAATCCAGATTTGTTCTCAACTCGTCATTGTTTGTTTCTTCTGTTGCTATTGTGACTCTCATGCTCGGTTCACCAGTTTCCACTGGTATTAGAGCTT
The DNA here is from genome assembly GCA_005239525.1 of Nicotiana knightiana. Lineage (NCBI taxonomy): Eukaryota > Viridiplantae > Streptophyta > Magnoliopsida > Solanales > Solanaceae > Nicotiana > Nicotiana knightiana. The sequence goes on from ML431395.1 coordinate 145,474, forward strand.
CTGAGCCGTAAACAAGCGCGAATGGGGTTTCTCCCGTGGCTATATTTGCAGTAGTTTTATAAGCCCATAATACTGCCGGTAGTTCTTCATGCCAATTTCCCTTAGGTTTTTCCAATCGTTTCTTCAGATTGTTAACAACAATTTTATTTGTTGACTCAACTTGCCCGTTAGCCACAGGATGATATGGTGAAGAGGTGATTCATTTGATTTGCCAGCTTTGGAAGAATTCTGTGATTTGAGAGCCTATGAATTGTGAGCCATTGTCACATACAATTTCCTTTGGTACACCAAAACGACATATGATGTTTCGCCATATGAAACTTTTCACTTTTTTTTCTCGCATCTGTTTAAAAGCATCTGCCTCTACCCATTTTGAGAAATAATCTGTTAATACAAGTAAAAATCGTAGCTTTCCTCTGGTTGGGGGTAGAGGTCCTACTATATCCATTCCCCATTTAATAAATGGCCAATGTGATACAACCGGGTGTAGTAATTCTGCGGGCCGATGCATATTGTTAGTATATCGCTGAAATTTATCGCATTTAGTTACGAAATTCTCAACATCTTCTTCCATCTTAGGCCAATAGTACGCTACTCTGATTAGGGTTTTGACTAAGGATCTTGCACCTGCGTGGTTCCCACAATGTCCTTCGTGTACTTCTTTCATCACGTACTCAGTTTGGTTTGGTCCAAGGCACCTTGCTAGGGGACCTCCAAACATTTTGCGATACAAATTGTCACAAACTAGGCAATACCGTGCAACTTTTCGGCGAAGTGCTTGGGCTTTTTTCTTATCTTTAGGCACGGTACCATTCTGCAAAAAATTTACAATTTCATTTCTCCAATCCCATGTTAGATTATTAAATGTTACCTCATTCTTGTCCTGGTCAATTGTTGAATGAAATAAATGTATCACAATAGCATTGTCTTTATTTGTTACATCTGTAACTGCTGCAAGATTAGCTAACGCATCCGCTTCTGCGTTTCCTCTCTAGATACTTGCATAATCTTGACTGGAATTGCTTCACTAGGACTCGTGTCTTTTCTAGATATTGTTGCATTCGAGTCTCTCTAGCAGTATAAGTCCCCTGCATCTGGTTCACCACTAGTTGAGAGTCACTTTTGATCACGATCTGCTCAATTGAGAGTTCTCGTGCTAATTCGAGTCCTGCAATGACAGCTTCGTGCTCTGATTCATTGTTAGTAATGGGATAACATTTAATAGCTTGCCTTATCTTTTCACCCGAATGTGGTATTAAAACAATTCCCAACCTGGCTCCTTTGATATTAGAAGAGCCGTCGGTGAATAGAGTCCATATTCCTGAATTAGCTTCGGTAAAGATTTGTAACTCTTTTTCTACTTCAGGAATTAAGGTAATGTTAAAATCTGCGACAAAATCGGCTAAAACCCTGAGACTTTATTGTAGTCCTAGGTTGATAGACTATGCCATATTCACTTAGCTCTATTGCCCATTTAGCCAGTCTACCTGACAGTTCTTGCTTATGCAAAATATTTCTCAAAGGATATGAAGTTACAACAGTAATTGGGTGACATTGAAAGTACGGTCTTAACTTTCTAGCTGCCATGATTAGGGCCAAGGCTAATGTTTCTAGATGATGATATCTAGTTTCAACATCTAGTAAGGACTTACTTACGTAGTATATAGGAGATTGCTTACCTTTGTCCTCCCTTACCAGAACTGCACTTACGACTATTTCTGCCACAACAAGATAAATGTATAACCTTTCCCCTTCCTTTGGTTTAGATAGTAGTGGGGGATTCGATAGATAAGCCTTCAAGTCTTTAAGAGCTTGTTGACATTCTTCAGTCCATTCGAACTGATTTTGCTTCTTTAGTACTGAGAAGAATTTAAAACTCTTCTCTGAAGATCTGGAGATGAATCTTCCTAAAGCTGCAATCCTACCTGTTAATCTTTGAACTTCTTTTTTGCTCGTTAGTACATCTGGTATTTCTTCAATAGCTTTAATTTGAGCAGGATTTACTTCAATGCCTCTATTTGATACGAGAAAACCCAAAAAATTACCTGATTCGACGTCAAAGGCGCATTTTTCTGGATTTAACTTCATGTTATACCTGCGGAGGATCTCGAAAGTAGTTAAGAGGTGTTGGAAATGATATTCTGCCTTCATTGACTTTACCAACATGTCATCAATGTACACCTCCATTGTTTTCCCCAGATGTTCCTGGAACATCTAGGTCACTAGCCTTTGATACGTGGCTCCAGCATTTTTCAAGCTAAAAGGCATTACTTTGTAACAATAAGTCCCCCTGTTTTTCATAAAGGAGGTTTTTTCCTCGTCTAAGGGGTCCATTTTTATCTGATTGTAACCAGAATATGCATCTAGAAAGCTTAATAATTTATGACATGTAGTGGCATCAATCATTTGATCTATGTGCAGTAATGGAAATGAGTCTTTTGGTCATGCTTTATTCAGATCCGTATAATCTACACATACTCTCCATTTACCGTTCTTTTTAGGTACCACTACGGTATTAGCTAACCAATTAGGATATTTTACCTCACGTATTGAACCGATTTTTAAGAGTTTCTGTACCTCTTCATCGATCACTTGATTCTTGAACGATCCCTGCTTTCTTTTATTTTGCTTGACAGGTACAAAGGATGAGTCTTCATTTAGTTTGTGACTCATCACTTCTTGGGGTATACCTGTCATATCTGAATGGGGCCAAGCAAAGCAATCTACGTCAACTTTTAAATATTCAATTAACTTACCTCTTCTGGTTGGGATTAGCCTTGCTCCTATGTGGATTTTGTGCTCAGGCTTAAGCTCGAACAGTGGAACAACTTCGATCTCCTCAGTCGTTGTCTTGATATTTTCATTCTCTTATGGTTCTTGAATAACATCAGGTCTAGAATCTATGTCCGTATGTCTTGATGTGACATCCGTGGTGATTTGATTCACCGTGTCTTTATCATTTTCTTTCGTGTCTGTTTGATTTGCTCCCTCGTCTTTTGATTCCTCCACTATTTCTTTTTTATTGGAATGCATCACTGAGTTGATGTTTCTTGAAGTCTGCTGATCACCTTGAATTTGCTGGATTCCCCATCTGGAAGGGAATTTTATTACCTGATGCAGGGTGGATGGTATTGCATCCATGTCATGGATCCATGGTCTCCCCATGATTACATTATAAGCCATATCTGTATCTATAACTTGAAATTTTGTTTCCTTGACGACGCCTTCGGCATAGGTATTAAGCTCAATTTCTCCTTTTGTTATGACAGTAGAGTTGTCGAATCCGGACAAGGAACGTGCTATTGGAATTACACGGCCCCCGCATTAACATCTCTTACACAACCCTCAGCAAAATGAAATTGACCGAGCTACCTAGATCAAACAATACTCTTTTCATGTTAGTGTCATGTATTAGTAGAGATATTATTAGTGGGCCGTTATGTGGAAGCAGTAATCCATCAGAATCTGAGTCGTCGAATGAGATGCTGTCAGCCTCCAAAGTTTCACGAGTCCGTTTCCCGTGGGTCACTGTGAACTTGGTCATCCTTTTTACTGAAGTATAAGTTATGCCATTTACCTCATCTCATCCATTGATTATGTTTACAGTTCTCTTCGGAGATGGTGGCTTTGGGGGCTCCTGCATATTCTTCATATATGCTTATTTACCTTTTTCACTAAACAGTTCTGTTAGATAACCTTGTTTTGATAAGTGTTCTACCTCACCTTGCAATAACCTGCAGTATGATGTTTTGTGCCCATGATCATTGTGAAATTCACACCAGAATTCGAGGTTCCTTCTGTTTGGATTTGACCTCATTTCTTTGGCCCAACGAACTTTATCACCCATATTTATTAATACTGTAATTAATTCGGAGTACTTATATTGAAATTGTAATCTCCAATTCTTGCATTACCTCTACTTCGCTCATCTGGATACTTTCTGGATCTTGATGATGATGAGCTCGAATCTCTATTTGACAGTTTGTGGTCAGGCCGTGGGTTTTCAAATTTGGAACGAGCCTCTCGTCCCGAAGGTCCCATGTATGGATCGTACCTGTTTTTGCCAGTTCTCCTTTCTGATTTGGAGCGTCTAGAACTCATCTTGTCTTCCGCTTTTGATTGGCCAATAGTATCTTCCTCAATTCGTAATTTGGTGATGTACATGTTGTAAACATCGTTCCATGTCGTAGCTGGGAACTCTCTCAAGCTTTCTTTGAGTCTCCTCGTGGCTTCAGAGCTATTATCGTTCAAATTACTTGCAAAGGCCATAACTGCCCAATTGTCAGGTACTCTGGGTAGAAGCATCCTTTCACATTGAAACATGTCTACGAATTCAAGAAGCAACTCCGTATATCCCTGTTTTATCTTGAATATATCTTCCATTCTCTTTTCTACTTTTTGTGCACCAGAATGTGCTTTTATAAACAAATTTGCAATCTCAGCAAAAGAATCAACAGAATTTTCGGGCAAAAGAGAATACCATGTTAATGCTCCTTTGCTGAGTGTCTCCCCAAACTTTTTGACCAACACAGATTCAATTTCTTGCTTAGTTAGGTCATTGCCTTTTACTCCTGTGGTGAAAGCAGTAACATGATCACGTGGATTAGTTGTCCCATCGTACTTTGGTATGTCAATAATTTTGAATTTCTTGGGAATCAGGAAAGGTGCTGCACTTGGCTTCCAGGGTTATTGAGAGTATTTATCAATATCAATACCCTTGATGACAGTTGGTACTCTAGGAATTTGCTCGATGCGATCGTTTTGTTCCTTCACCTGTTTCTGCAAGGTTAGTATTAAAGATTGTAAATTTGAATTATTAGACATACATGGTCTTCCATCAAGTGATTCATTTAGAGTGCCTCTATTTCCTGAATTTGCTAGTCAAAATTGTGGATTTTCTACAGTCGCGGTGTTGTTTGGAGGAGGCGTAGGTGTCACAGTTGGTAGCCCCCTGAAATCTTAAAGAGCTTCACTCACATATTCACCAACCATTTGCTTCACAGGATCTTGTTCTCCTTTTTGCTCGTTTCCAATTTGATCATTGTTGTGAGTTGTAGATCTTTCTGCGGAGTTGTCCCTTGAACCTCGTAGGGATCCCTGGGGTGATAGAATTGGGGTTCCAGTTGTTTGTTGTCGTTGGTATTCTACATGATTCAATAAAGGTTATACGAGAAAAAGCAAAGATTATCAGATTTCCGGCAACGGAACCAATTTGTTTAACCAAAGAATTGGATTCTTAGTCAAATCTTTTTTAAGAAGTAATCGGGCTTCTGATAGCCAAAGAGATTAGCTAATAATAGGATTTAGACTTGTAAATAAGAAATCAATAATATAGCATAAAAGTAAGTATATTTCGGTAGTGGTTCGAACGTGCCCATACAAGTGAGGTTTTACTCCCTTTTATAGGGAATTTCTTAATATAACGTCTACTCTTATTAATGATTGAGCATTAATGACTAATAATATCATTAACGTAACGTTACAATTGGTAATCGTAACTGTTGCGTGAAGATTATGTAACGTTTAGTTCTTTGATTGAAGATCTTTGAATCTGCCGTTTATTCTGCCTTGGTTCATTCTGATCGTGTCTCTTTAATTCCTCAATTAGACTGGAACTCCCACATCTAATTGGCTCATGTGTATGCTATTACGTTCCTTTTTGCCCCGTACGTCTTTCTAAGCTTCTGACCAGCTGTCATGTTTCCATTGATCCACGTAGATTGCCTTGTCATCAGAATTATTACACGTGTGAAGTTTATTTTTTACCAATACATGCATTATTAGTGATGAATGAATGAAAAAAGAAGTTATTAGCATCAATTACAATATAGTGTATGTGTGATAAATTACTCATATACTTAATTATAACTTAGAAAATTTACTTAGATAGATGCTATTATAATTTATTAAAAGTAAATAGGCAATATAATTATTTATAAAAATTATGCTTATAGTTTATAATTATTTATAATAATTGTATAGTTAAATAAAATAAATGCTTATATATTATAATATTTTTTATAGTTTATAATATTTTAAGGGAAAAAAACACAAAAAACAATTAGTTTTTGTTTTTAAAAAAACCGACCACAGTTGGTCGATTTTTGGTCAAACAGTCAACACTTAATGTACCGACCAACTTTGGTTGGTAATTCTGAAATTAGATCTGAAATACGAGATTCCCCCCATTTCTCTTACCTTTATTCCCCAAATTTCCCTAACTCCTCACTCAATACCTTCCCCTCTCCTTCTCTATTTTCCTCACACAAATTCTACTCCCCACCCTGCGTCGCCACCGCCCAGCTGTCGCTGTCGTCGCGCCGTTGTCGTCGCCGTTGCCACTGTCGCTGCTAGTTTAGTCTTGAATAGTTTAGTTAGAATTGAATTATTAACATTGAATTGAATTTAGTTTTTAGGATTTGTTCCTTTGAATTAAACTTTTAGGGTATGGGTTGAACTTTTAGGATATAAATTGAAATTTTAGTTTATGTTTAAACTCGTAGGATATAAATTGAACTTTTAGTTTATGTTTAAACTCGTAGGACATAAATTGAATTTTTAGTTTATGTTTAAACTCGTAGGATATGAATTGAACTTTTATTTTTTAGTATTTGTTCTTGTGAATTGAACTTTTAGGATATGAATTGAACTTTTTTGGATATGAACTGAAATTATACGATATAAATTTGTAATGACCCGGCCGATCATTTTGAGAGTTAGAGCCTCGATACCCTAATAACTGTTTTTCCCACATTTGTTTATGCTATTGGGATTTGCCGGAGTGATTGGTTTTGAGTTTCAGAGAGTTTTGGGACACTTAGTCCCTAAATGTGAGCTTAAGTCTTAGAAATTGGACCATAGTCGGAACTGTGTGAAGACGGTTCCAGAATGGAATTTCGTCGACTCTGTTAGCTCCGTTGAGTGATTTTGGGCTTAGGAGCATGTCCGGAATGTGTTATGGGGGTATGTAGTAGATTTATGCTTGAATTGGCGAAAGTTGGATTTTTGGCGATTTTGGCCGGTAGTGGAAATTTTGATATCGAGCCCGTAATGGAATTCCGAAAGTGTCTATATGTTCGTAGTGTCATTTGTGACCTGTGTGTGAAATTTGAGGTCTTTCAGACTAGGTTTGATGTGTTTCGACGTTGTTTGTTGAATTTGGAAAATTCTAAGTTCTTAGGCTTGAATTCGTGCTCAATTCATGTTTTTGATGTTGTTCGATGTGGTTTGAAGGCTCGACTAAGTTCATATGGGGTTATAGGAATGGTTGGTATGTTTGGTAGAGGTCCGGGGGGCCTCGGGTGTGTTTCAGATGCTTAACGGAATGAAATTTGGACTTAGGAAAATCTGGTGTCTTTGCTAGTTCAGGTGTTTAGCACCTGCGGAAGGGAGGCCGTAGGTGCGGATTGGAGCTTGCAAATGTGGTATTGGGCCTGACCAGCTGGGCTCGCAGGTGCGGTTGGTTGTCCGCAGAAGCGGAGGCGCAGAGGAAGCCAGTGGTGGCAGATGCAGCCCCAGCCCAAGTAAGTGGACTTCGCACCTACGATGGTTTGTCCGTAGGTGCGGAAATCATTAGGTTGAAGAGGGCAGATTCGAGGGCCATTTCTCATTTTCACCCAAATTTGAGTTTTAGCTCGGGAGAAGGCGATTTTCAAGGTTTTTGAAGAGGAAGTCAGTGGGTAACTATCACGACCAAAAATCCCTAAGGTCGTGATGGCGCCGGACACCATTGTCAGGCAAGCCAAATCATTAATTTAATTGAAATAATTTCCTGTTTTAACATTTATGAAAAAGGCATTTCCTTTCACTTTATTACATATTAACTAAATAAAATATGTCGAGTAAAACAATAGTTTGAATATTCCATATTAGCAATTATATCCCCACACATCCCATAACCCGGTGTCACAAGTACATGAGCAATTTCTAAGAGTTTATACAATCATCACAAAGCCTGTCCGAAATACAAATTGGACAAGGAAATTTAAAATAAAAATAAATACAGTACGAGGGAGACTCTGTCAACTGCGGATCGCCTCCGGATGATGCAGCTCGCCTAAGTCTCCGAATCCCCCACATTGCTATGAAAGTACCCGTGCAATAAAATGCACAGCAAGTGTAGCATGAGTACAAAAATAATGTGTACTCAGTAAGTCGCCCGCCTAACCTTAGAGAGGTAGTGACGAGAGGTCGCATTAGACACTCACTAAGGTCCATCAAATTAATTAACAACATATGATGAACACGATAGGCGTGTAAAGGTAGTAAAGTAGCAACGTATATAAGGCACTGAAATCCAAGTAAATACTGGAAATAAAAAAACAGTTACCACTTTCCCATTATTTTCCAAAATATCTTAAATAAATATTTCCTCTTTGTTTTCCCCCAAATATCATAAATCCACAATTTCTTCTTTATTTTTCCCCCCCAAATATCTTATCACTTCAAAAATCGTGTATAATATTTAACAATCTAGCATGCGCATATGGGATAAGGACAACCGGCCTGAACCATCATAATAATCATCTATGTGCACTGCCGAGGGTCGAATGGCCCGAACCATAATATTTCTTTCAATCTCGCCGTGGCGTACGACCCGCTCCCATGAGAGTGGGGGAAATAACACTCCGCTCGCGGAATGTAAATTGCGAAGCAGTCACATGAAGTCATGCACAATCAACAGTCCACCTCGACTACGTCGGGAAAACAAATACTCAAGTAAATGACAGATTTCTCTTTTGAAAACCACAAAATAGTATTTAAACCCTTTTTACCAAGTTTTTATAATGTTTAATAACATAACCTTATCCGGAAACACAATTGCCCGCGAAGGAAATCAATTCTCTTTTTAGATGCTTAAGAAAATAAACTTTAATCTTCCTTAGTCATTCAATTATAATTTCAATTATATTAGCAGTCTAATATTACAGACAAGATCACAGGTATAACAGGTAAGTCATGCTAGTGGGTCCTAGGCTACCCGGACATGGCATAATAGTAGCTATGCACGGACTCCCGTCACCTCGTGCGTACGTAGCCCCCCAGATAGTAACACATACTTAATTAGTTCACCTAGGGGGAAAATTCTCCCTCACGAAGTTAGAAAGGAGACTTACCTCGCTCCGAAATTCCATAACCGGCCTCCAAGCCCTTTCGACGACTCAAATCGTTGCACAAAGATCCGAAACTATCCAAACAACGACAAACCAATGAAAATATAATCTAATATTCACAACAATTTCAAATTATATAATTTTCCAACTCCGCTCAGTGAAATGACCAAAATTCCCTCGGGCCCACGTGCTCGAAAATCCGAAATTTCTCGAAGATACATTCTACCCATAGCTTTACTAGTTCAATTTTTACAATTTACTCAAATATTCATGCTCAATTCGTGGCTAAATTCCAATTTACAAAATTTCTAGGTTTCCTTCAACATTCCCAAATTTTCCTCAATTTCCCGTACCAAATCTATGTAATAATCTTGTATTTAATTCAAAAACGTGAAGAAATTACTTACCTTGCGATCCTTGACGAAATCCTCTCCTTGAAGCTCCTCAAAATCGCCCATAGCATATGAAAATAGATGGAGAAATGTCCAAATTCTCGCTTAAAAACAATCTGCCCAGGCCTAGGCTCCAACCCAATTCCGCACCTACGGCGCCCTTAGCCACACCTGCGGCCAAAGCCTCGCAGGTGCGGTCACACCAGATGACAGAAACCTTCAGCTTTCTTCAACTTCAAATATTGATCCGTTAACCACTCGGAATCCACCCAAGGCTCCCGGGACCCCGTCCAATTATACCAAATCGTTTCAAAACATAATGCGTACTTTCTCGAGGCCTCAAATTACATCAAACAACATCGAAACCATGAATCACACCCAAATCCTAATTTTATGAACTTAGAAATTGCCAATTTCTACATCCGATGCCGAAACCTATCAAATCACGTCCGATTGACCTTAGATTTTGCACACAAGTCATATTCGACATTGCGGACCTGATCAAACTTCCGGAATCGCATTCCGACCCCGATATCAAAATTTCCACTTCCGGTCGGATTCTTCAAAACCCTTCAAATTTCTATCTTTAGCCAAATGACTTCAAAATGACCTTGGGACATCTGAATTCACTTCTGATCGCGCTCCCAACTCTAGAATCATCATACGAAGCTATTCCCAGACTCAGAATCCCAAACGGACATCAACATCATTGAAATGCGCTTCAATCCAAACTTAGGAAATTTCTTCAAAAATGCTAACTTCCACAATATGCATCGAAACACTCCCGGGTTATCCAAAACCCGATCCGGACAAACGCCCAAGTCCGAAATCATCATACGAAGCTGCAGGAACCTTCAAATCTTGATTCGGAGGTCGTTTACTCAGGATTCCAATCTTAGTTGATTCTTCTAACTTAAGGCTTCTGAAATGAGAATTTTCTTTCCAAATCAACTCTAAACTTTCCGAAATTCAATTCCGACCACACCTACAAGTCATAAAACCTGAAATGGAGCTGCTCACGACTTCAAACCATTGAACTGCGTGCTAGAGCGCAAAACGACTGGTCGGATCGTTATAGTAACGATTCCTAACCCTAATTCGTTTATATTTCATCAATCTATAGTAATATTCTTCATTTAATCAAGGAATTTGAGTGAAAAAATGGGAATTTGCGGGAAAAGTTCCCCAATCGAATTTTTGGGTTTTGATCGGGTTTTAGGCGTCGAAAGTTGATAATTTTTGGACAAGTGGTCTCGTGAGTGAATGGGTGTTCTAAATTAGTAACTTTTACCCGATTCCGAGTCGTGGGCCCGGGGAAACGTTTTGTGCATTTTTCCTATTCTCATTCCTTAGCTTCGAATTCAATAACTAAAGTAGTTACTTGTGATATTATTTACGTTATGCAATTGATTTGATTAGATTTGGTTCATTCAGAGTTGGATACTCGTGTCTAGAGCGTGATATCGAGATGATTTGAGCGGTTCGAGGTAAGTGGCTTGCCTAACCTTGTGTACGTGAGGTGACGAGTACGTAGAAGGGATATTTTTGTAAAACTCCCATTTTGTTCCTAAGTCATAAACTGTTTTCCCTTATTGAACTGCACCAATGTGCTTAATTGCTTAGTTTAGATTAGGAAAGCATGCCTACGTGGTTTAAATACCTATTTGATATTCTGTGCAACATGCTTAGGTAGATCCCTATTTCCTTGATTGTGGTTAGTCTAAACTATATAATTCGATGCCGTAACTGTCATTTCATCTTGAGCTGCATATTTACTTTGGGACTACAGACGTATTCCGGGAGATCCCCCAGCACTGCATATTTACTTTGGGACTACAGATGTATTCCGGGAGATCTCCATGTCTTGCATATTTACTTTGGGACTACCGGACGTATTCCGAGATATCCCCAAACTCTGCATATTTATTTTGGGACTACGGACGTATTCCGGAAGATCCCCTTGTACTGCATAATCATTTCGGAACTACGAGACGGTATCCCGGGAGACTCCCTGTTGTGTTTGCCTTGTTCTGAGCCGAGGGCTACCTTAACTGTTAATTTTGTAAATTTCTTTTACTGTTTTACCGTAAAATTTATTCATATATTTTATTGCTTAAATCTTTATATTTTACTCCGGTAGGGCCCTGGCCTGACCTCGTCACTACTCGATCGAGGTTAGGCTTGACACTTACTGGTACCATTGGTGTACTCATGCCCTTTCCTGCACATATTTTTTGTGTGCATATCCAGATACGAGCTATCAGCCTCGGGGTTAGTGCATGCTTGCTGATTCCAGGAGACTTCAAGGTAATTTTGCTCGCGTCCGCAGATCCTCGGAGTCCCCTTCTATTCCCTCGCCTAGAGATTTTCTTTGTTTTTCTTCAGACATTTTGTAGAGCTATGTAGACTTATAGAATCTTGTTGATCAGGGCCCACCTATACCACTATTTAAGTAGCAAGGCAGGGTCGAAGCAGCTTTTACCTGACAGGGTCAAGATCGATATCCACAGGGAGTTATGCAATGGGAGTCAAGTTTCTACTTGATTTAGTGGTGTTTCATGTTCTTAATTGCTCTTCTCAACATAATTTGGTTTTGTATCTATTCTAAAGTTAAGTCTAAGAAGTAATATTATCTAACTAACTACAGTGTTTTTGTGGATTTTTATCAAATGATTAAAGGCACTAGGGTTGCAACTTAATACTTGGCGAGTGACTAATGGGATCTAAAATCTAGGATAAACTTGTGAATTATGGTCAAATGACATAACCTCATACTAAACTACTCACCCAATACCTCTCGGTAATTTGGGTGACTATACCCGAATTGGCTTTCTCAAGCCTAATTAGGTGTTTCAAAAAATCGAATGAAATGGCTCAAGTCGGGTATCACTATCTCTATTTTCTACCCTTTTATTGGGGCTATAAATCTCTTGAGTTCACCCCAATACCTTGTTAGCCTATTTACCTAGACTTGGGTCATCTCTCTCAAGAATAACCCTAGTCAAAAAGGCATAAATTAGTGTTTGCAACCACTAATTCAGTCAATGAAGCATGAAATAGACTAAAAGTCATACACCTAATCACAAATTCAACCTAAAATAGAAGACCCATTAGTTACCCACACTAGGGTTGGGTCACAACCCTAGCTTGAGGGTCTAGCTACTCATTTCCATGCAAGAAACTAAGATAGATGATGAAATTAAACCCATAAATGTTGCTTACAAGAAGAAAATCTAAGAAGTATGGTAGAATCTAAGGTAAAATTACTCAAAAAAGAATAAAAGCACTATTCAAGAGCTCACTCTCTTGTCTGATGCCCTAAAAATGAGAAAAAGTTGTATTTATACAAGGCTGAAAATATTGGACAAAATTGCCCCTACGGAGATTTCGCTCCCAACGGAATTCTAAGCGCTCCAGTGGAATGGCTTTCGCTGCAGCGGAACAATAACTGCTGCAGCGTTTCTGGACCTGGGAACTTTCTGAACCTCTATTCCGCCCCCAGCGGAATTCCACAGTGCTGCAGCAGTTCCTGAAAACGTGGCAGCGGAATAATATCTCTGACCGCGCTATTGTGAATATCCCAGGTTGGAAAGTATCTGAACTTACGAATCTGCTCCCAGCGGATATTTGAATGCTATAACGGAGAGGACATCACGCATCAGAATATTAGCGTGGATGGCGGCTCAGGTGGATCTCAGAAACATACTCTCTGAAGTTTGAGTCGGGGCAGCGGATGGAATATTAGCGCTCTCAGCGCTTCTACTGGGTTCTGGGCCAGTGCAAGTTCTGCTCCTCTTTGAGTTAGTTTTAGTCAATATCTTCAATTCAACTCAAATCCTACAATTTAAACAACTTGCATCAAATTTCGGGAGCATCTTAATGCAATTTTGCCTCAAAGCCTAAGAAAATGAGAGTAAATAATAGGTACAAATCCCTAGTTATAAACTCCCCCAAACTTAAGTCTTTTCTTGTCCTCAAGCAAACAAGATAACTCCCATCTCCGTAAACAAAAAAAGAAAGTATTTCAGCTATTCAAATGTGACTTCATCAAGCTTCAATTGTGACTAACAATTACCCTCAACACAAATGCATTATTGACAAGATTATGCAATGACTCTCTTAGTTCACTAGATCTAATGTGATGCCAAAGCTTCAAGAGTTGACTCAATTCGTCAAAGAACTTCTCTCTTTCACCTACATCACTGTGGATCCCAGACTCTTTCTCATATATTCTCCATGGGCTCATCTCACTGTATAAAATGTACTCTCAGAATTGGGATTATCAAGGGGTTCTCTCTTCACTCTCAAAAGAATGCCACAAGTCCGATTTTAAGTACCATAGGCTTACCCCTTGTGTAAATCACCACTAATGAAAGCTCACTTAACTTGAGATCCTATAGGGCTTTAACAAGATGTAATGAAGGCTTTTTGGAAATTTGGACAGGATGAACTAGATATAACATCTCTCCTTAAGCACTCCATTTTTTACATTTTGGCTCATGGTTTTCTTTGACTCTTTGAGTCTTAATATCTTCCTTGGGGGACTTAGAGAGACTCATTGTCGCTCTTTCTTTTACTTGAAGCTTACTTTTCTCCCTTTTCTTTCTTTTTCATCATTCCAAGCCTTTTTAACTTTGCTTTATTGAATCCTTTCAACTCTTTGCTTTCTTTTTCTTGACTTGTTTTGCATTTCAACCTTTTCATTGGCCTTTCCTTTTATGACAATTCCTTTCATCACTATGAATTTCCTCGTCTCTCCCCCAAACTTATGATTTTGTCTATTATTCATCATGAGTGCTCAAGAAAAGAATGGGTGCCAAGAGAGGGTCATTAGAGAACAGATGAAGGTTTGTAATGTGGTTTTTGAACAAAGAGGCTCAGGATCAAAAGGGGTTGACTAAGGATCTTGTTTTGGTAGGCTATAGAAGTCTTTTAATATCAACAGGGACTCAGGGAGGGCCTATGATCATTTCACAAGTCGAGCTAACTTAAGATTTCGCCTAGAAAAACGCTTGGGGCAAGTTCTAGACTTTCAGGCACGACACTCGGGATATGCAATTCAAACCTCACCTCTCAAACCTCAGGATTGTTAAAGAGCATAGAGTCGAGGGCCCATAACAACCTGGGTTTAGATTGAACACTCACATATGGCTATAAACACCACCTGCCGATAGTTTTAGTCAACTCAAGACTCTAAGGGTCAAAATTAGAACTAGACTCGTTTGTAACTTGTCTCTAACCATGAGGTCAAAGGTAAGTATGCTGGTGCCAAGTGAAGCTTATTCGAGTCACATTTATTCACTACTTACCAAAACAAAGGAAAAAAAAAAAACTGACTCAATCCCTTAAGAAGGTCGTCACACCGTCTGTCGTAGGGAAGAGACACCTGGTTCGCACAATTTCCACCCCTGGAAAGAACCGTGTCTTTAAGAAAACCAAGTGCTTATGGATAACGCAAAAATTAAAGAAGAAGCTATAAATTCAAAAGAAGCTACTAAATGAAATATGAATTTAAACTATAAATGGAAAAGCTAAAGAAGTTATAAAGTAAAAATACAAAAAGTAGAAATGAATATTTACAATAGGGGATTAAGACGAATATACATTAAGATGGGAATGAATATATACATAAGAAGAGAAACCAAATATATACATATCAAAAGTAAAACAAACTAAAGGTACGGAAATACAAATAAGGAAAAGAAAAATAGTATCAGAAGTTATTACAGCCCAAAAAAAATGTCAAAGTATCTGAAATATCAAATAGAGGCCACCCCCTCCAATAAGAATTAGAATTGCCCTCAATGTTATCCCAAAAAATATAGAACAGGGAAAAGGGGTGAGAGAGAGTAAAAGAAAACTCCCTATGAGGCCTCTGTCTGCATGGGGCCAGGATCAGCTGTAGAAGAAGGCACAATGACAGTGGCTTGAGCAGGGTCCTGTAGATGTGAGGAGCTCTGTCCCTCTAGATCCTCAAGCTAGATCTCAATGTCAGCAGTCCTCGGGATGACTCCTCTGCGGACTGGGGATGAGGTAAGATCCGACTCCTGAACCTGTGCAACCTGATCAGTGGGTGCGGGATCTCCTATCAACAAATGAAGGGGGATGACATATCATCCTGAGACTTCTTCATTTTCTTCAAAGATTTTCCCCAAGAGTGAATCTCCTTGTCATTCTTGTCCAGGGTCTCCATGATCTTCTTCTGGTTATCAACCAAGCTCCTCAATGTCTCCTCCAGTGATGGAGGCAGTGTAAGCTGTGCTGGATCTGACTGAGCTGCAACAGTGGTAGAAAGATCAGTGAGCTTAGAAGAAGCTACCTGCAGCCAGTTAGTGATACCAGCTAGAGTCTGAGACACCCTCAGGGAAGTATGAGGGTAAGTGGAAGATGTAGGCACTGGGATTGGAATGGACATGGAAGGAACCTAGGAAGACTTTGGGCCGGCAGCAACAGTGGGCCCCTCAGCAGCAGTGGAGCCCTCGGCAGCAGCGGAGGGCTCAACAATAGTAGAAGTACCAGGGGCAGTAGTTGTGGTGGCTTTCCCTTTTTCCTTGGGGTTGTCTGGACCTTTCAGACTATACCATGAAAAAGCTGATTTTGGCCTCACTGTAACATCAAAGTCCCTTCCCTCAACTTCCATGTCCCTAAAGTACATAGTGAGGAAGTTGGGGAAAGGATAAGAGGCTTCATTTCTCTGTACAATCAGGTCAATCACCCTAGCCATGATCTTCCCGACATTAATTGGGATGCCATCCATAATTGCTCCAACAATCAGGGCCCGAGAGAGGGCCATGTCACTGTCATGAAGGATGGGGTCTATCCGGCTGCAAAAAAAGGTCACCCAACCTCTGGCCTCGAAGCTGAGTGTGTTCCTGTAGATGATGGAACCTGCAGTAAAACAAACTGGAGTTGTCCCCGGGATAGAAATAACTGAAGCGAACCAAGGACGAGCCAAATTTCCCAATGCCACTTTCTCCAGGTAGCGAGTCTCATCTTCATCAGCAAAGCCAACATAGTCGTTGAATGCACTACCACTGTACAAGATCTTCCTATTCCGGACCTTAGTAAGATATGTGCCCCTTTTTATGTGGGCCACATCAACATAAAAATCCTTCACAAAGTACTCATTGGCATCCTCAACTTTGCTAGTAAAGAAACCACCCCACTCTTTCCTCAAATTGCTTCTTGACATTTGGGTTATGAGGTAGCAAATCCTTAACAATGAAAGGCCTCTCAAGGATCAGTGACCTCTGGGCCACCACTCTCTTAATATTGTGGTAGGCCGTTTCAGAAACAAACCAATCCTTCCACACGGATGGCTTTCTTAACCGAAAAAGCCATGCTGTCTGTACTTGGGTGTCACCAGCCCTACCATCATCCGGTGTCTCATCGGAGCTGTCAAGGTTGATAGAAGCAGGGACGGTGGACTAAGCTGCTGCACTGGTATCCTGTAGGGGTGTGGAGTAACTGGAAAGACCCAAACTGTCAGAAGAGTCTGAGCTAGTAGGCTTGTTGACAAGCCTCCTAGGTTTGAACAATGCCTCTGCTAAGGCTGCTCCACTGTTTCCCTCCGAAGCTTCCCAGGCGAGGGCATATTCACTTGATTCTGATTGGTCGGGTGTTGGACTTTTTCGTGTTTGCTTCTTCCCAATGGTCTTTGTCGAGTCTAATGAGGTTGCCTGTTGTTTGCCCTTGCCCCGACCTCTAGAAGAGTCACCCCTCCCGGGTTACTTGTCTGCTCCACCTCATGATCTAACCATTCTCTGCAAACATGTAACGAAAGTTGTTAGAACATGGTACACAAGTTCCCAATGAAAGAACAAACCTCAATAATGCAGAGAATAAAACAGTGCTAGATGAATACTTCCACTGTCAGCGGAAAAATAACCGCTGCAGTGGAAGGGTCACCGCTGTCAGCAAAATACTGACCGCTGCAGCGAAAGTTGGGGTTCAGAATACCCCATCCTTTGATCTTTAAAGTCGCGCGCAGCGGAAAAATGACCGCTGTAGCGAAAGGCCACGGCTGTCAGCAGATTTTTGGCTGCTGCGGCGGTTTTCATCAGTCAACAATTGCCTTAGAAAGTTTCGCTGTCAGCGGATTTTTCGTCCGCTGCAACGAAAAATGCATTTCAAAATGATACCCTTCCAGATGATTCCGCTGTCAGCGGATGTTTGGTCCACTGCAGCGGAATTCAACAGTGACGTGCACTAATAGTGGTGTTCAAACTAGGATTTACCAATTTTTGAAAAATTTGACATGAAACACATGTAATAAGAACCCTATATCCCCTTAGGCAACAAGAAATCACTACCCCATAGATTTTAACACATTGGTGAATCATGTTCAAGCATTAGGGCTTCAATGACTACATATCTAAAAAAAGAAAACTAAGAAGAACTCGCAAAATGTTAAAATCTACAAGTAAAAACAAATAATATGAACATACCACTGCTAGATGATGATGATGTTAGGATGTGAGAATTTTTGAAGCTCAGATGTACAGTGCAGAGGTGTGATCAATAAACTTATCTATGAGAGCCAAATGGGTGAAAAGAGAAATAGAAAGGGGCCCTGTATATTTATAGGTGAGAACTGGGGCCCCACCGACTTACCTAGCACGGTAGTGCAATTTTACCGCTGACTGCGCATTTGAGAATTGCAGAGAGTTGAGCATCAGGGTACACCGATGTCAGTGAATATTGTCGCTACAACGGAATCCCACCGCTGTCAGCGGATTTCCAATTGTTGCAGCGAAATGGAGATTCAGAGAGCTTGTTTTTTGGCCTAACCTCGATGAGACAATGGAATCTTTTTACGCTGCAGCGTTTTGTGACCGCTAATCGCAGAAATGTGATCGCTCCAGCAGTTTTGAACATTTAGCCCAGTTTTTTCTAGATTTTGTTCCTGCATTGCATCCACCAAATCCTACACTAACTTCACAACAAGTTAGTTCAAGAAAAATCTATTCTAACAAGAAGAAACAAAAAGAAAGAAAATAAAACACTTGGGTTGGCTCTCAAGAAGCGTCTGATTTAACGTCATGGCACGACGCATGTTACCATGATCAAGTGAATTTCAACAAAGCCACCACGTGGCTATCTTCAAATTTTCCCAAGTAGTGTTTGACCCGATGCCCGTTAACACGAAAAGTTTCACCATTCTTGTTTTTTATATCAAGGGCACCAAAGGGTGTAACCAATACCACTCTCATTGTACAAAGAAGAGCTTGCATAGGCATGAAATCTAAACTCATCAAGCTCCTTAAGGTGATCAACACGAAGATTTGCAGCACTGTCCCAATCCAAGTTCAACTTCTTCAAAGCCCAAAGTGCCTTGTGCTCCAACTCAACCGGGAGGTGACATGTTTTGCCATACACCAACCGGTACGGTGACATACCAATCGGGGTCTTGAAGGCAGTCCTATATGCCCAAAGCGCATCATCAAGCTTTTTAGACCAATCGATCCTATTTGCATTCACGGTCTTGGACAAAATTTTCTTGATTTCACGATTTGAGACTTCAACTTTCCCACTGGCTTGAGGATAGTAAGGAGTGGACAGTTTGTGATTTACCCCTTACTTGGCGAGCAACGAATCAAAATCCTGATTGCAAAAATGAGATCCCCCATCACTTATGATAGCCCGAAGAGTCCCAAATCGTGTGAAAATATTTTTCTTGAGAAAACCAACCACATTCCGGGATTCATTATTGGGTAAAGCCACGACCTCAACCCATTTTGAAACATAATCCACCGCTACGAGAATGTAGGTATTTCCACACGAACTAATGAAAGGGCCCATGAAGTCTATGCCCCACGTTGATACCCAATTTTTTCTCAAATTATTTTTAGATTTGCATATATACCTTCAAAATCAAGTTCCACAACAATTGGTATTTTTCCATAATTTTCTCATATTTTTATAAATTTATTTCTAATTTATCCAGTATTTTTATCTGTAATAATTAATTGTAATTGCATTAAAAATGATTTCAAAGACATCTATTGACTTAATACATTATTTTTCGCCATGTTAAGATCAAATCATTTCACAATCGGTCAAATTGGCACCTTTTGGCTATAATTGCAATAATTTTCCAATTATAGCCTAACCGTATATTTTTATGTTATTTCTATCCAATAATTGGTCATTTATATTTTTAAATACTTATTAACCATTTTTATTTTTATTTCTTAATCACCAATTTCATTCTTCAGAATATTAGTTATTTTAACTAATTTTAATTGAGCATTTAACATTTTAATTGAGTATTTAACAGCTAGCCACATTTTATTTAAATTCTAGCCCCCAGTTAAACCCAAACCCACCCAATTAAACTAGCCCAAAACACCCCAGCCCAGACCATATCATACCCGGCCCAACCCCAAACCAATCTGAGTCGTTGATCAAAATAGATCAACGACCCAGATTTCTATTACCTTAATTAAACCCTAATGACTACCCCCCCCCATTTCATTTCCCCCTCTCATACTCTCTCAACCGGTCGCTCTACCTCCATCTCTCTCCATCTCTCTCTAGTCTCTTCTTCTCCGATGAAGATGGCTCGTCTTCTCCGGCTACCTCTCTTGCCAAAAACCATGGGTCCTCACTCCTCTTAGCTTCATGGCTCCCTCCTACACCGGGTATCACTGTCTGAGGTCCTTAGGAGATCCTGAAGCGGTTCACCTCACCCCATGACTGTTCATGCCTTCTCAGGCCACCCTTGGTCTGTCCGAGTAAGATCTTCCCATCTCCGGCCAAAACCTATGGTTTCTGAGCCGATTTTCTCTCTTTTTGGGTTATCTCACTAAAACCCTAACTGTTGGCTCTCGATTTCTTAGATCTATGACAGATCTGGATGTATTCTGAGTTATTTTTGCTATTTTCCTTAAAGATGCCGAGTTTTCTTTAAAAATGACTCTTAATCTTCAAGCTAGGGTTTCTTAACACCTTTCTGGAAAAAAATGATTTTATTTCTGATTCTAAGTATTATTATATAATTTCTATTATGTATGCACGATTTATTTGTGTTTTCCTTCATCTGACTTACTATGTTGGAAACCCTAAGTAGCTTTGCCTTAATATTAGGATTCTGAGTCTGTTTTGATGATTTTGGTCGTTTAATCTGTATGTGTACATGTTTCCCACGCATGTTCTGAGCTTTTCTGTGACTTTACCATATTTTGTTCATTAAGGTTTCTGATCTTTGTGTCCTCTATTCGTATCATGTTTACTCCGTTATTTCCTTTAATCACTTTACTATGTTCTAACTTAAATCCCTGATTTATGTGATTCTCTTACCCTACTTTGCCTATTCTTGCTTATGCTATGTTTGCTCCGTTCAGTTGCAATACTTTCCTTTGGTTAATATTGCCTTCTAACGGAATCCCAGATTCCCTGTGATTGGTACCCTCTATTCTCGACTGATTTCAATCTTAAAATATTTTCTTGCCTTATTTTTGGTTAATTATGATGTCAACTGATTCTCAACATTTGTTTCCTTAATTAGGACTCTATGAACCTAGCCTAATTACCAGCTCTATACTTATACTATTTTGAAGTATTTCCTTATTTGTTATGTTCCAATCATATGTTGATTTGCTTCCTTATTGGTTACCTGTTCTTACCGTTTGAAAGTTAACCCCTTAATTAGAGGAAGTCCTTAAATTGATTGACTCTGATCCCTTTGATTACTGCTTGACTTTGGTTTGCACCTTATTTACTACTATTTTAAAAGCTATATAGACCCCGGCCTCTTATTTTTTAAAAAGACACGAATTGATCTATTCAAATCTCTCTCACAATTAAAAAACTCTCTGCTCTCTCTCTCTCTCTTCTGTGCTAGTTACTGCTATTCTAAGTTAGCCGGCTGCAAGCCAAGGCTAACTATTGTGCATCTCCTATTTCCTGTTTGTGTTACTACTTTCTTCACTTCACTGGTATGTTCTAAGTTAGATTTCAGTTCTCAAACCAACATGTTTCTATTACTGTTGTAATTCAGTGTGTTCCTAATTTGCTTTTACTTATTATTCAACATGTATCTAGGATCCTGAACTCCCCTCTGCCTATTAAGTTTATGCTTTACTTGTCAATGACCAACATGTTTCTGTTTCTCTTGTGAATCCCCATGCCTATGATTGGTACATTAGTGATCATGGTATTAGTTGTTTAGTGTTGATATGTTAATATAATCCAGTACTTCACTGTATCCCTGACCCTCTGAACCCTTAGGATGTTTCTATGCATGTCTATATATGTGCTGCTGCCGGCTACATGTTTGCCCTTACATGCTCTGTATTTGTCCCTCAGATCCCATTACCCCAGTTTGTGATTGTTGGACTATCCTTGGTCCTTTGTTTGATGTTGAACTTTAAATTCCAATTAAGTTTCCGTCTTCAAAACTGTTTTTCTTACTTACCCTTTCTCAAAACTGTTTTCTTACTTAAAGCCTTTTAAAATATAAAAAGCACTCTCACATATACTCTTAGAAATCTAGGTTCTGCCCCTTCTGTGAGAGCATTGCCTTGGGACCCTTGAGCTCCCTCTGAACATTGACACACAGTGGCTGGCCATTCCACACTACACTTACTCTATTTTGGCTATGAAATCTAGGTGTGAGCACTGCC
>ML431397.1:0-39546 GCA_005239525.1 Nicotiana knightiana
TCAGCCCAAACGCCTGGGTAAGGCCAGGCAGCCCCTGGCGTTACAACTCTAACGCCTGGGTAATGCCTGGACCCCCCAGGCGTTATAGGTCTAACGCCTGGGTAACGCCAGGCTACCCCAGGCTGTTTGGCTTGGTGCCCGGGTATCGTCCGGGTGTCCCCTCTCGCGTATTCTTCGACGTATTTGCATCCGTTTATCCCCGTTTCCATTTCCAATTCACCTACACATAAGATAAACCCTATTAGGCACATACGACGTGTATTTTATCATTAAAGCTCATAAACTGCGAGGTATATAATGCTTAAAATCACTAATTCTAGCCACTCATCATGTACCCAGTAAGTATCCCGCCTAACTTCAAAGAGGTAGTGACGAGAGGTCGACTCTGACACTTACTAGTGGTCCAATAATATCAGGTACAGTAAAGAAATGAATAAATATGAAACAGAGTAAATATATGAAACAAACAAGTATAATTTACGTTGTCCAATTCTCCTCTTTTCAATTTACTCGGCTCTCAACTAGCAAGTTCCCTCCGTGATTGGAGCATATACATAGACATAGTGAATTTCATCAAGAGGTTGTGATAATTCAATTAAGGGGAAAACCCTTAGATACACTGGCTTCTAGCCAAATATTACGCACGATTCAATGAGGATAATATATATATATATATAGGAAATGCCGAGGCGTACGGCCCGATCCAACATAAAAGTAAATGGTGCACTGCCAGAGGGTCGAATGGCGCGAACCATAGATGCATCTATTAACCTCCCGAGGCGAACGACCCGCTCCTATGAGAGTGTGGTACATAAATCCTGCGAGGTGAATGGCCCGATCCCATAAGAGTAGTAGAAGGAAATACCCTGCTCGCGAAATATACATGCGACGCAGTTACACATAGATTTCTTAAGCTATTATAATATTCCTCAATTCCTTTTGAAATTACGAAGTTCAGACGAAAACCTTTTAAATCTTTAAATTCCTAAATTCAACTCCTTTTAAAAACATTTAATAAGTGAACCTAATCCTGCTCCCTCTCAAGGCAAACAATAAACATAAATCAATAACAATATCAACAAAGCATGATGTAAGCCTAAAACTACCCGGACATAGGCATAACTAGTAGCTACGTACGGACTCTCGTCGCCTCGTGCGTATGTAGCCCCCAAAAATAGAAGCATATAACATTTTAGTCCACCTATGGGGTTACTTCCCTCTTACAAGGTTAGAAAGGAGACTTACCTTGCTCCGAAGTTCCGTAACCGACATTCCACGCCCTTCCGATGATTCAAATCAATGCACAACGCTCCAAAACTAGCCAATAGTTATGCAAACCCATTAATATATACTCAATTACTCATTATAATCCAATTTACAACAATTCCTAACCCCGAACTAAAATTTGGTAAAATCACCCTCGGGCCCACGTGCCCGCATTCCGAAATTTCTCGAAGATAAACTTTACCCATAACCTCACGAACTCACCTATATAATTTATTCCCAAATTCATGCCCAAATTCGTGGCCAAAAATCGAGAATATAAATTTCTAGGTCTTCTACCCAAAACCCACAATTTCCACAAATTTTTATGTCTAATCCATACAAAAATACAAGTATTTAACTCAAAATGAGAAGAAATCACTTACCCTATTGAAGATGCTGAAAATGACACTCCAAGATTGCTCCAAAATCGCCTCCCATGGAAGGAATGAAGTGCAAATAAACCAAAACCTCAATTTTTAAGAACCTCACTGCCTCTATCTTTTCCGCACCTACGGTCACTTGACCTCTTCTACGGTTCCGCAGGTGCGGCCCCAACTACTGCTTTTGCGGTGTCCCACCAGGCCCCTCGCTCCGCTTCTACGCCTCTTCTTTCGCAAGTGTGGTCCCGCATCTCCTGCAAAATGACCGCATCTGCGGTCCCAGCTAGCCCAGCCACTTGCGCTTCTGCGGCTCCGCACCTGCGGCCAAGACCTCGCGGGTGCGGTTACACCAGAAGACAGAAGCCTCAGCCTTTCTCAACTCCAAATTTCGATCTGTTAACCACCCCAAATCCCCCCGGGGTCCCCGGAACCCTGTCCAATCACACAAACCAATCCCATAACATAACACGGACCTGCTCGAGGCCTCATATCACATCAAACAACGTCGAAACCATGAATCACACTCAAAGTCAAGCTTAATGAACTTTAGAACTTCCAACTTCTTCATTCGATGTCGAAGCCTATCAAATCACGTCCGATTGATCTCAAGTTTTGCACACAAGTCATATTCAACATTATGGACCTACTCTAACATCCGGAATCGAAATCCGACCCCGATATCAAAAGGTCCTCTTCCGGTCCAACTCCTCAAAAACCTTCGAATTTCTAGCTTTAGCCAAATGACTCCAGAATGACCTACGGACCTCCAAATTTACTTCCGATCACGCTCCCAATACCAGAATCACCATATGGAGCTATTCACAGAATCGAAATCTCAAACGGACATCTATAACAATAAAATGCACTTTGACCTAAATTTATGAATTTTCTTCCAAACTGCCAACTTCCCCAATAGACGCCGAAACGCTCCCGGGTCATCCAAAACCCGATTCGAACATACGACCCAGTCCGAAATCATCATACAAACCTGCTGGAACTTTCAAATCCCGATTCTGAGCTCGTTTACTCAAAGATCCAACCTTAGTCGATTCTTCCAACTTAAAGCTTCCGAAACGGAAATTCGCTTTACAATTCGACTCCAACACTCCCGGAATTCAATTCCGACCCCGCGAATAAGTCATAATACCTGAAGTGAAGCTACTCATTCCCTCAAACTTCTGACGACGCGCTAGAGCTCAAGATGGCCGATCAGATCGTTACATTTTCGACTGATTTTGAGGTGTTTGAGAAGGAAGATAAAGGTATAGTCCAAAATACAAACAAGTTTGTTGCCTCACTCTCACCTTTACGTTTTTTGTTCTTTTTGATCCCATCCCTTTCTTTCATTTTTCTATTTCTTCCGTTCTCAATTTTGCGTCCTTTTTTTTTTTGGTTTTTTTTCGTATTTTGCTTTTGTATCAACCAAATATAAATCCGATTATAATTTCAGGTGGGCTGGAGTTTGGCGGCTTCTTTTTGTTGAAGGCGGTTGCTGATTTTTTTTTTTTAGGGAGCGCTGATGCTACTCTAGAGATGGGGTTTTTGCTCTCAAAGTCTATGTGTGTAACCTTCGTTCTTTTCTTTTGTGTTATTTATAGATGCGTGAGTTAATAGTGAGATGAGTGGAGGAAGTGATAAGTGATGGGTGGATATGAGGGGAGTGGAAGTGAGTGATGTGAAGGTTGGGGAGTTAGGCTAAAAAATGGGGAATATGGGATTACCAAAGTAAAACAAAAAGATTAAAAAAAAAATCAGATTTTTAAAAAAAATAAACTTTATCTCTTTGACATTAAAGTTCATTTATTTATTTATTTATTTTCTTTTTATTTCATTGTTTCATTAAGAATAATTAAATTATAAAAGATAAGAAGATTAACCAAAATTTCTTATATTATAGAAAAATTAAATAGTTAAATGATACTAAGAAAGATTAAAAATCTAATTAAAAGAAACCATATATATATATTATGTACATATATATATTTGTGATTTTTTTTTTTTATAAATAGAAATAAAATTTGTACTCTAAGAATGTGAGTATTTATTTAATTTTTCAAATAAAATCCACTAAGAATAAGATAAAAGTTTAAAACATCAAGATTAGCTCTAAAAAGCATATTTACACTAAAATAGTATAAAATTTGAGTGTGGTCAAAAAAGTTGTTCACAGCATGCCCTTCTTTTCTTGGAAACATGAAGAGTTTTCAGGCAAAGAAACTGAACAAGGTGACTGATTTTTGACCTCACTATTATTTAACAAAGAAAGAAAGATAAAAGAAAAATACGTGACCGACCCTTGGTTTTAGGCATATCCTGGATTATATGGGAATCAGTTCACGTGTAGTTCGAGTAGAAAAATAATGATGGAGTATGCTTAGATAGAGAGTCCATTGAAGTTCCGTCGAGGTTCCGATCCGCAGTTCCTACTATTACATCAAAAATAAAAAGAAAAGTACATACTCTTGAAATCTAAGAGTTACACAATTCCTATCTAAATGCCATCTGAGGTCTTGTATTGATTCTTGACTTGCTTCCTTCATATACTTTAGACTGAAACATGATGCTCTCTGATATAACAGACTATGAAATATTCTCACAGGCTTGTTTCTTGATCAGATGATGAGAAGATGGATCTTGAGACCCTATGTCTCTGCATACATTATGTCAAAGTTGGTTGCGGCGAGTATTGAGATCAAACATTCCATTTTCTCCGGCAAGAGCTGGAATCTTATTTTTGCACGTCCAATCAGTGCTTTGTAGAAAAACCTACAAGCCATCACAAACAAACAAAAAATATCTGCCCTAGTTTGCACTAGGAAATTTTTGTTAGTTATTAAAAACCCCATAAACTATCTTAGCTATTGCGAAATAAAGAATTGAAAGAGAAATGGGATTTTTTTTACTTGATAATAAGGGATGTCGTACCCTATGTTAACACGATGAAAGGCAACTAGGGGATGTTGTACCCTTTATTGGCAATAAGAAAGGCTCGTGGCACTCTAAGATGCTACTAAGGAATGCCATACCCTATGTTGGCAAAAGGTAATGCAGCCATGGGATGTAGTACCCTGTGTTGGAAATAAGATGAGGATCGTGGCACTCTAAGATGCTACTAGGGAATGCGTAACCTATGTTAGCAAAAATTAATGCAGCCAGAGGATGTAGTATCCTGTATTGGCAATAAGGTGGGGCTCATGGCTCACTGAGATTCTACTAGGGAATGTCGTACCCTATAAGGTGAGGCTCATGGCTCACTGAGATTCTACTAGGGAATGTTGTACCCTATATTAGCAATGAGAAATACAACCAAGGGATGAGTACCCTATGTTGGCAATAAGGTGAGGCTCATGTCTCACTAAGATTCTACTAGGGAATGACGTACCCTATGTTAGCAATGAGAAATACAACCAAGGGATGTAGTACCTTGTGTTGGCAATAAAATAACGCTTGCAGCATTCTGAGATGCTACTAGGGAATGTCGTACCCTATGTTGGCAATAAAATGAGGCTCGTAGCGCTCTAAGATGCTACTAGGAAATGTCGTACCCTATGTTGGCAGAAAGTAATGCAGCCAGGGGATGTAGTACCCTGTGTTGGTGATAAGATGAGGCTCGTGGTGCTCTGAGATGCTATTAGGGAATGTCTTAACCTATGTTTGCAATAAAATGAGGCTCGTGGTGCTCTAAAATGCTACTAGGGAATGTCGTACCCTATGTTGGCACAAGTAATTCAACCGGGGATGTAATACCCTGAGGTGAAGATAGGGTATTCCCTATAATGAAACTAAAAATAACATGATTACATGTATATTAGAAGGAAATCAAGGATTTGAGAACTTCACTTGGTGATGTTCGTCCTTTCACGAACTGTTTCCTAAAATTATTGTGTTCTTGTTATGAACAAAGAAAGATTCGTTAGTTTTAAAATGGTGGTCAGTTTATGGCCTTGATTTCTTGGATGATTTGACCTCGAGTCTACTACACTTATTACAAAAGCTAACTCCATCGATGGTCATATAAATTGCCGGGAGATTCTTTCTTTACTTTCTGGAGATCTTCTTTCTCAACATCAAAACCTGACTATTTTGTGCCTATCACCATTTGTGTTTATGGTGCAAACAACCTTGCTCCCAAAATAACTTTTAAGTGAGTAACTTTTGTTGAACCTTGAAACATTGTTCAGTCCTTCAAGTATTTTGGTTCCGGAGCCCGGTACAGATTTATTATAGTATTTGAATACTAACTGTGAAGTTCAGTGAGAATTGAGTTTATTTGACGTGATTCGGACGTCCGGTTGGGAAATAGTGAAATTAAAGTGTGCTTCAGAAAAATGATGAGTTTTGAGGTTTAATTCATAGTTTTACATGTTATTTTCATGATTTGATCGCACGAGCAAGTCCGATTGATGTTTATAGACTTGCGTGCATGTTTGGTTTAGAGCCCCGAGGACTCTGGTGAGCTTCGAATAGGTTTGGGTTTTGTTGCGCTCGTTCTTTCGTATGCTTCGACGTCGTTTCTTCAAGCATGAATGATATCATATTGAATAAATGAGCTCCGATTTCTGTTTTGAATGAAGTATTAGATCCGTATCGTAATTACGGACCCGTAACAAAAAGAATCGTTGAATTTGGACATCGTATGAGGAATTTATAGTCATTTTACTAAAAATAGGGTTGTCAAATTTTTCAGGTTAATTATGAAATTGCTACTGACGGCGTATTTAAAAATCTGCACTATTTGCAAATATTAAAACCTACATATCTCATGCATTATAAGGTCAATTTGAGTGATTCAAAAGCCTAACTTGACCAGAATTTCGCAAGGAATCCATTGGAGATATAAAAATCGAGTTTTGGGATCGGTTGGTATGATAAACAAGGAAGAATAGCTGGCAGAAAAATATATAAAGCTAGGATTTGTTCATTCGGTCATATTTGGAGTTGGGGAGCTCGGATTTGGGCGATTTTCACCATAGGGATTGGGGTAAGTGTTCTTTACTCATTTTGTTTTTTGTTATATTTCAATTACCCAATATTTTTCATCACTTTTAAATCAAAAACTAAGAATTTTCATGGTAAAAATTGAGGGTTTGGGTAGAATTAGGGAATTTTGTAAAAATCGAATCTTTACCTCGAATTGAGGCCGGATTTCCAAAATAATTGTATATTCTGGCTCGTGGGTAAATGGGTAAACATAATTTGGTACGAACCCCGAGTTTGGACCAAGCGAGCCCGGGGTCGGGTTTTAACTTATCTTGAGAAAACATAGGAAAAATTATAATTTTCAATAAAGTTATATCCTTTAGCATTAATTAATGATATTAAGTTAATTATGGTTAGATTCGAGAGTATTGGAGGTGAATTCAAGAGGAAAAGCTATAATTGAACAGTGAGTGGCCTGCGAAATTGAGATAAGTGCTTGATTCAACCTTGACTTGAGGGAATTGGAATCCTCAACCTGATTTTTATGTGAAATTGCTTGTGTGTACTGTATAGGTGAAGTGACGAGTACCTATGCACTACCAAATTGTTGTTTACCATGATCCCTTTTCTGTGTTCCATTTATTTTCTTCCCGGCATGACTGTTTTATGATTGTTGAGGTTTATATGGTCAAGTCATGATCTTTGTTGTAATAAATCTAAGACCTGAATAAGAGTCATATGTACTTTTGTCTTGATGTTATATAGATCAAGAATGCATTTGGATTATCATTTTTTATGTTTTTCTTTTGAAGATTTATTGATGTCTTAAACCTTAGACCAATAAAAAAATAAAAAAAAGTATTGATAATATTGTAGAGTAGGACCCTAGACTTTAAAAATGTAAAATGGTAGGATAAGATAAACCATTTGGAGCTCATTAAATTTAGGTCATGAGTGAATAGATAAAAATATTTATTTATAGGCGGCTTTTAGAAATATGTTCAAGTACGTAATTGAATTATTCTGCATATGCTACTTGAACATTTGTTTTCATTAGATTATTGCCAAGTATTGTTGCACGCATGTTAAAAGTGTTGGATGTTTCCTTGATTTTGTTATGGTATATATAGGTTGAGCTGGATGACGGTGTTATGATATTTACATATATTCTGGTTGGTTTCATTATGAAATAATATTGGATACAGCTTGTGAGCTATACTGTGTTCTGTTTACAATTGTTGAGATAAACGTGTCGTGAAAAGCTTGGCCTGAATGGTGAAAGTTTTTTGATAAATAAATCAATTGATAGTGATAGGGTGGACAATATGATAGTGATAAGGGTGGACAGGGGAAATAAATGATAATGATAAGGGTGGACAGGGGAAATAAATAATAGTGATAAGGGTGGACAGGGGAAATAAACGAGAGTGATAAGGGTGGACAGGGGAAATAAATGATAGTGATAAGGGTGGACCGAGGGAAATAAAATGATTGTGATAAGGATGGACAGGTGGGATCGGGTTGCACGCCGCAACAAGACAGTGATGAGGGAGAATATTTATGTTTTACTGATTTTAATTACAAAGATTTGGAAGCTTTACCGTTTTACTCTACTATTTTCCCATATCTTCCATATTTGGTTATTTTAAATTTAAGTTTGGAAACATGGAAAATTGTGAGAAATTTTGGTGACAGCCGAGGCTTGGAATAGGCGACTGAGTTATTTTATTTATTTATTGTTGCAGTTATATTTTTTGTTTGCTTAGAATTATTTTATTACTTTATTATATACATATATTGTTGCATGTTAAGTTATAATTTCCCCGCCTTAGCCTCGTCACTACTTCGTCGGGGTTAGGCTCGACACTTACTCAGTACATAAGGTCGATTGTACTGATACTACACTCTACACTCTTTTGTGCAGATCCAGGTACCGGCAAGCAGTAGAGATTTTTAGTAGCCAATATTCATTATCCGGAGAAACGAAGTATATCTGCCGGCATTCGCAGGTCCCGAGAGTCTTCTCTTAGTTCGTAGAGATTGTTTTATATTTTCTCAAAAAAATTATGTTATTTCTTTTAGCCCATTATTTGTAGTATTCTTTAGTAGTTCGTGAATTGTCACACCAGACCCTAGGGTAGTCTTAGAGTCCTTTATATAATTAGTTCGGGGTTTGATCTATTTATTTGTTTATTTATTATGTTTGGAGTTATTCTTTGGAAACCATTAGATTAAGTTTAATTTAAATTTATTTTATTATGTTTAAATGGATAATCAAAGAAAAATAGCAAATCAAACTCTAAATTGGCTTGCCTAGCAAGTGTGGTGTTAGGCGCCATCACGATCCCTAAGGATGGGAATTTGGGTCGTGACAAGTTGGTATCAGAGCACTAGGTTTTCTTAGGTCTCACAATTCACGAACAAACTCGGTAGAGTCTGAAGGATCGGTACGGAGACGTCTGTACTTATCTCTCAGAGGCTATGAAGCTAGGATCAATTTCACTTCTATTCTACTCTATCGTGCGAATTTATTCTACCATTGATGATTGAACTTGTCTATTCTCGTCCTCTCACAAATCTTGAACACGCGCAAAGCGTCTACAACCGGACAGGAGATGAAGCCCCAATGACAACTACGATTAGGGGAAGAGACAAAAATAAGAGCTCAGTCTAGGCAAAAGAGTTATGTCGATCGTAAGGTTCGTGATGTGGCATTCATGGTTGGAGAGAGGGTATTGCTTCGTGTGTCGCCCATGAAGGGTGTTATGAGGTTTGGAAAGAAGGGTAAGTTGAGCCCTAGGTATATCGAGCCGTTTGAGATTCTTGATAGAGTGGGGGAGGTAGCTTATAGACTTGCGTTGCCTCCAGGGTTATCCTCAGTTTATCCGGTATTCCACTTGTCTATGCTCCGGAAATATCACGGTGACCCGTCCCACGTGTTAGATTTTAGCTATGTCCAGTTGGACAAAGACTTGACTTATGAGGAGGAGCCGGTAGTCGTTCTAGACCAGCAGGTTCGTCTGTTGAGGTCTAAGAGTTTTCCTTCAATTCGAGTGATATGGAAAGGTCAGCCTATTGAGGCAGCGACTTGGGAGTCCGAGTCGGACATGCAGAGTAGTTATCCACATTTTTTTGCCAATTCAGGTAATTTTCTATGTCCGTTCGAGGACAAACGTTTGTTTTAGAGGTGGAGATTGTGATGATCCAAAGGGTCATTTTATGAATTAAAACTCAGTTCTAGGCTTATTAGCCATAAAAAGATTAAGTTTAATTACCTCAATTTGCGTGCACAGTCCGGGCGTGAAACCGAAAAGCTTTTATGTGAAAATATAACAAATAATAATTTTTAGAATTAAAGTTTGGTTTTAGTTGACTTGAGTCAACATGTTTAGCAAACGGACCCGGATCTGTGTTCTGAAGATCCCGGGAGGTCCATTGTAAAATATGGGACTTGCGCGTATGCCCGGAAATG
Source organism: Nicotiana knightiana (assembly GCA_005239525.1). NCBI lineage: Eukaryota > Viridiplantae > Streptophyta > Magnoliopsida > Solanales > Solanaceae > Nicotiana > Nicotiana knightiana. The sequence continues at coordinate 10,039 of ML431397.1, forward strand.
AATTTCGAGGTCTCAAGCCTTAGAAATTAATTTTTGAAGGAAATTATTTTGTTGAATTATTAATGAAATAAAGAAAAGAACTAATGTTTGAAACCATTGGTATCGGGCTCATATTTTGGTTCTGGAGCCCGGTACAGATTTGTTATAGTATTTGAATACTAATTGTTAAGTTCGCTAAGAATCAGAGTTTATTCGACCTGATTCGGACGTCTGGTTGAGAAATAGTGAAACTGAAGTGTGCTTGAGAAAAATGATGAGTTTTGAGTTTTAATTCATAGTTGTACAAGTTATTTTCATGATTTAATCGCACGAGCAAGTCCGATTGATATTTATAGACTTGCGTGCATGTTTCGTTTAGAGCCCCGAGGGTTCGGGTGAGTTTCGAATAGGTTTGGGTTGTGTTGTGCTCGTTCTTTCTTATGCTTCGACGTCGTTTCTTCAAGCATGAATGATATCATATTGAGCAAATGAGCTCTGATTTCTGTTTTAAATGAAGTATTAGATTCGTATCGTAATTACAGACCAGTAGCAAAAAGAATCGTTGAATTTGGACATCGTGTGAGGAATTTATAGTCATTTTACTAAATATAGGGTTGTCAGATTTTTTTCAGATTAATTACGAAATTGCCACTAGCGGCGTATTCAAAAATATGCACTATTTGCAAATATTAAAAGTTACGTATCTCATTCATTATAAGGTCAAATTGAGTGATTCAAAAGCCTAAATTGACAAGAATTTCGTAAGGAATCCATTGGAGACATAAAAATCGAGTTTTCGGATCGTTTGGTATAATAAACGAGGCAGAATAGCTGGCAGAAAAATATATAAAATTAGGATTTGTTCATTCGGTCATATTTTGAGTTGGGGAGCTCGGATTTGGGCGATTTTCATTATAGGAATTGGGGTAAGTGTCCTCTACTCATTTTGCTTTTTTTTTTTTGTTATATTTCAATTACCCAATGTTTTTCATCACTTTTAAATCAAAAACTAAGAATTTTCATGGTAAAAATTGAGGGTTTGGGTAGAATTAGGGAATTTTGTAAAAATCGGATCTTTACCTCGAATTGAGGTCAGATTTCGAAACTAATTGTATATTCGGGCTCGTGGGTGAATGCGTAAACGTAATTTGGTACGAACCCCTAGTTTGGACCAAGCGGGCCCGGGGCCGGGTTTTAACTTTTTTTGAGAAAACTTAGCAAATAATTATAATTTTCAGTAAAGTTATTTCCTTTAGCATTAATTAATGATATTAAGTTAATTATGATTAGATTTGAGTGTATTGGAGGGAATTCAAGAGGAAAATCTATAATTGAATAGTGAGTGGCCTGCGAAATTGAGGTAAGTGCTTGATTTAACCTTGACTTGAGGGAATTGGAATCCCCAACCTAATTGTTATGTGAAATTGTTTGTGTGTACTGTATAGGTGAGGTGAAGAGTACTTATGCACCACCAAATTGTTGTTTACCATGATCCCTTTTCCATTTTTCATTTATTTGCTTCCCGACTTGACTGTTTCATGATTGTTGAGGTTTATATGATCAAGTGATGATCTTTGCTGTAATAAATCTAAGACATGAATAAGAGTCACATGTACTTTTGTCTTGATGTTATATAGATCAAGAATGCATTTGGATTATCGTTTTTATGTTTTTCTTTTGAAGATTTATTACAGTCCTAAACCTTAGACCAATAAACAAATAAAAAAAAGTATTGATAATATTGTAGAGTAGGACCCCAGACTTTAAAAATATAAAACGGTAGGATAAGATAAACTATTTGGATCTCACTAAACTTAGGTCATGAGTGAATAGATGAAAATATTTATTTATAGGCGGCTTTTAGAAATATGTTTAAGTACGTAATTGAATTATTCCGCATATGCTACTTGATTATTTGTTTTCATTAGATTATTGCCAAGTATTGTTGCACGCATGTTAAAAGTATTGAGTGTTCCCTTGATTTTGTTATGGTACATAAAGGTTGAGCTGGATGACAGTATTACGATATTTACATATATTCTGGTTGGTTTCGTTATGAAATAATATTGGATACAACTTGTGAGTTATACTGTGTTCTATTTATAATTGTTAAGATAAACGTGTTGTGAAAGGATTGGCTTGAATTGTGAAAGTTGTTTGATAAATAAATCAACTGATAGTGATAAGGGTGAACAATATGATAGTGATAAGGGCGGACAGGGAAAATAAATGATAGTGATAAGGGTGGACAAGGGAAATAAAGGATAGTGATAAGGGTGGACAGGGGAAATAAATGATAGTGATAAGGGTGGACATGGTAAATAAATGATAGTGATAAGGGTGGACAGGCGGAAATAAATGATAGTGATAAGGATGGACATGTGGGATCGGGTTGCACGCCGCAACAAGACAGTGATGAGAGAGAATATTTATGTTTTACTGATTTTAATTACAAAGATTTGGAAGCTTTACTGTTTTACTCTACTATTTTCCCATATCTTGCACATTTGGTTATTTTAAATTTAAGTTGGAATCATGGAAAGTTGTGTGAAATTTTGGTGATAGCCGAGGCTTGTAATAGGTGACTGAGTTATTTTATTTATTTATTGTTGCAGTTATATTTTCTTGTTTGCGTGGAATTATTTTATTACTTTATTATATACATTATATTGTCGCATGTTAAGTTATAATGGCTCCGCCTTACCCACATCACTACTTCTTTGGGGTAAGGCTCGGCACTTATTCAGTACATGGGGTCGGTTGTACTGATACTACACTCTACACTCTTTGTGCAGATCCAGGTACCGGCCAACAGTAGAGATTTTTAGTAGCCGCTATTCATTATCCGGAGACACGAAGTATATCTGCCGGCGTTCGCAAATCCCGAGAGTCTTCTCTTAGTTCGTAGAGACTGTTTTATATTTTCTCAAAAAAGTTATGTTATTTCTTTCAGCCCATTATTTGTAGTATTCTTTGGTAGTTCGTGAATTGTGACACCAGACCCTGGGATAGTCTTAGAGTTATTTACGTAATTAGTTCATGGTTCGATCTATTTATTTGTTTGTTTTTTTATGTTTGGAGGTATTCTTTGAAAACCATTAGATTAAGTTTACTTTAAATTTATTTTATTCTGTTTAAATGGATAATCAAAGGAAAATAGCTAACCGAACTCTAAATTGGCTTGCCTAGCAAGTGTGGTGTTAGGCGTCATCACGATCCCTAAGCTTGGGAATTTGGGTCGTGACAAGTTGGTATCATATCACTAGGTTTGCTTAGGTCTCACAATTCACGAACAAACATGGTAGAGTCTGAAGGATCGGTACAGAGACGTCTGTACTTATCTCTCAGAGGTTATGGAGTTAGGAACAATTTCACTTTTATTCTACTCTATCGTGCGAATTTATTCCATTATTGATGACTGAACTTTTCTATTCTTGTCCTCTCACAAATATCAAACACGCACAAAGCGTCTACAACCAGACAGGAGATGAATCCCCAATGACAGCTACGATTAGGGGAAAAGAAAGAAGCAGAACTCAGTCTAGGCAAAAGAGTTATGTCGATCGTAAGGTTCGTGATGTGGAATTCATGGTTGGAGAGAGGGTATTGCTTCGTGTGTCGCCCATGAAGGTGTTATGATATTTGGAAAGAAGGGTAAGTTGAGCCCTAGGTATATCGGGCCGTTTGAGATTCTTGATAGAGTGGGGGAGGTAGCTTATAGACTTGCGTTGCTTCTAGGGTTATCCTCAGTTTATCCGGTATTCCACTTGTCTATGCTCCGAAAATATCATGGTGACCCATCCCACGTGTTAGATTTTAGCTATGTCTAGTTGGATAAAGACTTGACTTATGAGGAGGAGTCGGTAGCTGTTCTAGACCGGCAGGTTCGTCTGTTGAGGTCTAAGAGTTTTCCTTCAATTCGAGAGATATGGAAAGGTCAGCCCATTGAGACATCGACTTGGGAGTCCGAGTCGGACATGCAGAGTGGATATCCATATCTTTTTGCCAATTCAGGTAATTTTCTATGCTCGTTCGAGGACGATCGTTTGTTTTAGAGGTGGAGATTGTGATGACCCAAGGGGTCATTTTATGAATTAAGACTCCGTTCTAGGCTTATTAGCCATAAAAAGACTAATTTCATTATCTCGATTTGCGTGCGCAGTCTGGGCGTGAAACCGAAAAGCTTTTATGTGAAAATATGAGAAATAATAATTTTTAGAATTAAAGTTTGGTTTTAGTTGACTTGAGCAACATGTTTAGCAAACGGACCCGGATCTGTATCCTGAATATCCCGGGAAGTCCATAGTAAAATATGGGACTTGGACGTATGCCCGGAAATGAATTTTGAGGCCCCAAGCCTTAGAAATTAATTTTTGAAAGAAATTATTTTGCTGAGTTATTAATGAAATAAAGAAAAGAATTAATGTTTGAAATCATTGGTATCGGCCTCGTATTTTGGTTTAGGAGTCCGGTACAGATTTGTTATAGTATTTGAATACTAATTATGAAGTTCGGTGAGAATCAGAGTTTATTTGACGTGATTCGGACGCCTGGTTGAGAAATAGTAAAATTGAAGTGTGCTTGAGAAAAATGATGAGTTTTGAGGTTTAATTCATAGTTTTACATGTTATTTTCATGATTTGATCGCACGAGCAAGTCCGATTGATGTTTATAGACTTGCGTGCATGTTTGGTTTAGAGCCCCGAGGACTCGGGTGAGCTTCGAATATGTTTCGGTTGTGTTGCGCTCGTTCTTTCTTATGCTTCGACGTCGTTTCTTCAAGCATGAATGATATCATATTGAATAAATGAGCTCCGATTTCTGTTTTGAATGAAGTATTAGATCCGTATCATAATTACGGACCCGTAACAAAAAGAATCGTTGAATTTGGACATCGTATGAGGAATTTATAGTCATTTTACTAAAAATAGGGTTGTCAGATTTTTCAGGTTAATTACGAAACTGCTACTGACGGCGTATTTAAAAATCTGCACTATTTTCAAATATTAAAACATACATATCTCATGCATTATAAGGTCAATTTGAGTGATTCAAAAGCCTAACTTGACCAGAATTTCGCAAGGAATCCATTGGAGATATAAAAATCGAGTTTTGGGATCGTTTGATATGATAAACAAGGAAGAATAGCTGACAGAAAAATGTATAAAACTAGGATTTGTTCATTCGGTCATATTTTGAGCTGGGGAGCTCGGATTTGCGCAATTTTCACCATAGGGATTGGGGTAAGTGTTCTTTACTCATTTTATTTTTTTGTTATATTTTAATTACCCAATGTTTTTCATCACTTTTAAATCAAAAACTAAGAATTTTCATGGTAAAAATTGAGGGTTTGGGTAGAATTAGGGAATTTTGTAAAAATCGAATCTTTACCTCGAATTGAGGTCGGTTTTCAAAATTAATTGTATATTTGGGCTCGTGGGTTAATGGATAAACGTAATTTGGTACGAACCCCGAGTTTGGACCAAGCAGGCCTGGGGCCGGGTTTTAACTTTTTTTGAGTAAACTTCGGAAAAATTATAATTTTCAGTAAAGTTATTTCCTTTAGCATTAATTAATGATATTAAGTTAATTATGGTTAGATTCGAGTGTATTGGAGGTAAATTCAAGAGGAAAAGCTATAATTGAACAATGAGTGGCCTGTGAAATTGAGGTAAGTGCTTGATTTAACCTTGACTTGAGGGAATTGGAATCCCCAACCTGATTGGTATGTGAAATTTCTTGTGTGTACTGTATAGGTGAGGTGACGAGTATTTATGCACCACCAATTTGTTGTTTACCATGATCCCTTTTCCGTTTTCCATTTATTTGCTTCCCGGCTTGACTGTTTTATGATTGTTGAGGTTTATATGGTCAAGTGATGATCTTTGCTGTAAAGGTTGAGCTGGATGACAGTGTTACAATATTTACATATATTCTGGTTGGTTTCATTATGAAATAATATTGGTTACAGCTTGTGAGCTATACTGTGTTCTGTTTACAATTGTTGAGATAAACGTGTTGTGAAAGGCTTGGCCTGAATTGTGAAAGTTTTTTGATTAATAAATCAATTGATAGTGATAAGGGTGGACTATATTATAGTGATAAGGGCGGACAGGGGAAATAAATGATAGGAATAAGGGTGGACAGGGGAAATAAATGATAGTGATAAGGGTGGACAGTGGAAATAAATGATAGTGATAAGGGTGGACATGAGAAATAAATGATAGTGATAAGGGTGGAAAGGGAGAAATAAATGATAGTGATAAGGATGGACATGCGGGATCGGGTTGCACGCCGCAACAAGACAGTGATGAGGGAGAATATTTATGTTTTACTAATTTTAATTACAAAGATTTGGAAGCTCTACCGTTTTACTCAACTATTTTCCTATATCTTGCACATTTGGTTATTTTAAATTTAAGTTAGGAAACATGGAAAGTTGTGTGAAATTTTGGTGACAGCCGAGGCCTGGAATAGGCGACTGAGTTATTTTATTTATTTATTGTTGCAGTTATATTTTCTTGTTTGCGTAGAATTATTTTATTACTTTATTATATACATATATTGTCGCATGTTAAGTTATAATTTCCCCGCCTTAGCCTCGTCACTACTTCGTCAGGGTTAGGCTCGGCACTTACTCAGTACATAGGGTCGATTGTACTAATACTACACTCTACACTCTTTTGTGCAGATCCAGGTACCAGCCAGCAGTAGAGATTTTTAGTAGACGCTATTCATTATCTAGAGACACGAAGTATATCTTCCGGCGTTCGCAGATCCCGAGAGTCTTCTCTTAGTTTGTAGAGACTGTTTTATATTTTCTCAAAACAGTTATGTTATTTCTTTCAACCCATTATTTATAGTATTCTTTAGTAGTTCATAAATTATGACACCAGACCCTGGGGTAGTCTTAGAGTTATTTATATAATTAGTTCATGGTTCGGTCTATTTATTTGTTTATTATTTTATGTTTGGAGTTATTATTTGGAAACCATTAGATTAAGTTTACTTTAAATTTATTTTATTATGTTTAAATGGATAATCAAAGAAAAATAGCTAATCGAACTCTAGCATTGGCTTGCCTAGCAAGTGCGGTGTTAGGCGCCACCACGATTCCTAAGGTTTGGAATTTGGGTCGTGACAAGTGTCGGCCCCCCTCTTTCCTCTCCTTTCGGATCAGTCAGGGTTTTTGACAGTATTGGGACAACTCGTTTCCTTTTGGGAAAGGGGTATGTAAGGAATTGAACAGCGCCACCTAACGAATTAAAGTGTGTTAGGGCACCTACTAAGGTTCATTATAACACAGATTTGAATAAGTAGTGATTGGGTAATGGCTTGAAATTACTTAAAGGGGAAGGTGTTAGGCACCCCTCAAAGTCCACAACTGTGGTTCCCGGCCAAAGAAACTTTTTGAACTTTAAAAAACAGGTAGCACATAAGCAATAAAAGCACACAAGTAAACAAATAAAGGTTTTTGAGAAGATTCGCAGTCTAAGCACACATATGTGCTAAAGATTAAAAGATTTAGAGTCTAGGCACACATATAAGGTTTTGAAAGAGTTATGATCTAAACACACATATGTAAGGGATAAGAGGTCCTAGGTTGTTTATCCTATAGGATCACATCAGTACAATGCCCGGTAATCACTCCACAGACGAGGGGCTACACGTTGAATTAGCGCACCGGCTATCATATCCATGTCTACCTTTTCCCACCCCTTTAGCGGTTATTAAGCGAGTTTTTTTAACGACCTCTATGTGTGATGTTACCCGTCCCTTCTTAATGGTCTTGGAGGAGATTAGGACCTCTACCTATAGGCAGTTCTAAACATACCACTAAGGTTTAAAAGGAGAAAATACTAGGCGACATGCAAGAACAGATAGGACTAGAACAGAGAAAGGCGGGGAAAACAATTAAGAGGCTCATATTTACCTCCATAGATAATGAACATAAACATCACGACTCAAACACAAATAAGAGCAGTATTATTAAACAAGATCCTAAAACATGATGTCTAAGTGAATATCAAAACATAGAAGATATGAAGTTTTATTTTATAAACCCAGAAGCAGGGGCCCTAACTAGTTTGTCTACTGATTTTAAGCATGTTAACCATTAGGCAGTAAACAAAAAAGCAACAGTTTTCTAGTTTTATAAGAGTTGGTTACCTAAGGCTTGCCTAGGCGTGGGGGGAATGCACAATAGTTACAAGAATTATTTAAAACAGTTTAGAAGTTGTTTTACCTAAATCATGTTGTGCTAAGTGTTGCAAAGACACAGGAGTTATTATCATTTTTACTAACACAGGATAATCATATGTGAGACTGTCTTATGTCCCTTTTCATGCATCAGTAGTTTAGCTAGGTGTGACTTAGTGAGGTCCTAAAATATGGTATCTAATGTGCATATAAAATGCAGAATGATTTATATGTAGTGTTCCTAAACCAGATTTCTAAATGCACAACATGATCTCAGGATATGTAGAGTTCCTAAAGCAGGATGCACAAAATATTACAGCATTGTTAAGCATGACTTCAAAAATGTGCAGGAACAACAGTTGGTGTTAGTGCTATTATTTAGCCCTGAAGCATGGTTTCTAACTGATAAAATAATGTGATGCCGAAACAATATACATGAAACTTAAGAGCATGATATCTAATGTATGATATGCTTTGCATGTATTGGTCCTAAACATGGATTCTAATGCGCACATAGAAATGTAAACCTAAGGCATGGTTTCTACCCCATTGATATCGACAACAGACATGGCTACCCTCCCATTTTCACTATCAATCCCCAATATTTGTTTACAACAATTATTACAAACCAATGTGAATGAATTACATAAATAGATAAAGAAAAATAAGAAGTTACACTATAGGGAGCCTGAAAACAGGCCCAGATTCGTAGAACCTCAAATGCTCAAATGTTTTATAGCCTTTCTCATATCCGGCTGTGTCGGAGTTCCCTAAGGACCTCAAGGGATCCCAGGCAGTGCTCACACCCAGATTTCACAACCATAATTGAGTAAGTGCAGTGTGGAAGAGCCAGCTCTAATGCATCAGAGTTCAGAGGGATCTCATAGGGATCCCTAAGCAGTCACACATTAGAGGGGCAGAACCTAAGGACCTAAGAGTAGAGTGAGAGTGTTTGATATAGTTTTGAAAAGGTTTTAGTAAGAAAACATTGTTAAAAGAGACTTGCTTGAAACAGTTTTGTGAAATAAAAAAGGGGGTCATTCAGTAAAACAACTTTTGAAAAGAGAGAGTTATATAATTAAACAATCGCAGATCAAACATAGAGCCAAAACAGGAAGAACAAACCTACACACATGGGTGATGGGGATTGGGGACAAATAGAGCACATGTAGTGCACACATAGTTACAGGAGCATGAAAATTATTATAGGGGGTTTAGGGAATGAGCATATCATGAGTCTTAGAACCAACACAGGATAAGACAACTTAGGATAGCTAACTTCCTTTCACAAAAATGTTCATGATAGAAATCAGGGAAAACATAAGTAAGGCAGAGTCGTATACTACAAAGGGGATTCATAAGCAGGTTGATCCTAAGGGGTTGGACATATTCAGAAGCATGTTGAAAAAGCAGTAAAGTAGACATATTAGTTGCAGGTTGAACAACAAAACCACAGATAGAAACATATTAGAAACATGATAAACTGAAGCAGTAAAAGAAGCATATTGGTTTGGGACTTGAATTGAAATCAGAACATACCAGTAAAGAAGACAGATACACAAAAGTGAAGGGACAGGAGAGCACAATAATTAGCCTTAGCTTATAGCCAGCTAATTCAGAATAATAGTAAGTAGCACAGAAAGAGAGCAGAGAGTTTTTGAGTGAGAGAGAGAGAGAGAGAGAGAGATTTTTGAACCAATGTGCTCGTGTGTTGAGTGAATTAAAGAGCAATGTATATATAGTTTGAAACTAGGTAGATAATAAGGTAAAAATCAAAGTCATGCCGTGATTGGGGAATCAGAATCAATCAGCATAAAATCAATGTAAGTACTCCCTTCAATTAAGGAGTTAACTTCAAACGGTAATAGACATGTAATAAATAAGGAAAGATACCATATGTGACTGAGTATAACACATAAGGGAACAATCTCAGCACATAGAAGTATAAGACATGTAATAGAGGCTAGGTTCAGAAAATCTAATTAAGGAAAGTACTAAAAAAATCGATTGACAGCATAATCGCCCATAAAATAAGGCAAGAAAATATTTTTGAGGTTGAAATCAGTAAAAGATATCATCACAGGAAATCAGTAAAAGGTGTTAATCACAGAAAATTAGGGATACAAATAGGAACAACACTGATTAAGGGAAGAATTAACACAAAATTTCTATGAACAAACGGAATAAACACATAATAGGCAAGAAGAAGTAAAATCAGAAACATAGTAAAGTAAGAATCAAATAGAATCAGGGATTCAACTAGAGAAGATAGAGCGGATTAGAGGAATTAACAGAATAAACATAATATAAGTGGAAGAAGCAAGAGTCATAAACCTTACTGAACATAATAGGGTAAAATCACAGAAACTCAGAGTGTTCATGAGAAACAAGCACACATACAAATCAAATCATCAGAGACAGACTCCGAACCCAGGATTAAGACCATTGGACTTAGGGTTTTAACATAATAAATCAGATAAAAAGGGAAAAACATGAATAAACGTTTAAACATAGTAAAAACATAGAATAATACGGAAAATCAGAAGGAAAAGTCATTTTGAAAACGGGTTAAGAAACCCTAACTTTGAAGACGAAGAGGCATTTTTGAAAAATTGGAGAGATCTTTAAGGAAAAATGTAAAATAACTCATAATATACTCAGATCTATTGCAGATCTGAAGAGTCAAGAGATGAGTTAGGGTTTCAGAGAGAGATAAGCCAGAGGTAGAGAGAATCAGGCTTAGAAACCATAGGTTTTAGCCGGAGATAGAAAGGTCTTACTCAGACGGACAAGGGTGGCCTGAGAACGACATGAAAAGGACATGGGTGTGAGTGGAACCGCCTCTGGTTCTCTTGAGGACCTTAGGGTAGCAATAATCCGGCGTGTGAGGGAGCCATGGAGGCTAGGGATGGTGGTGGAACCACCATTATTACTGGCGAGCCAACGTCCAACTAGTATGAGCAAGGTTTAGTAGAGAGAGATTGAGAGAGATGAGAGGGATGTAACGGCGGAGTGAAAGAGAGAATGAGGGAAATGGGGGTAGGTCTCTAGGGTTAATTAAGGTAAGAATGAATCTGGTCCATTGATCAGAAATGATCAACGATCCAGATTAAATGAGAATTGGGTCGGGTAGGATAGTGGATTAGGACTGGGGTATTTGGGCTAATTTAATTGGGTTTGGGGCTGGTTTAGTTCAGGCTAGAATTAAAATGAAAGTGGCTATTGTTAAATACCCAATTCGAATTAATTAAAATAATTTGTAAAATAGCTAATAATTATAAAAATGAATTTCATGCACAAAATATAATTATTTAATATTTAAAAATACAAATGACTAATTTCCGGTCAAAAATAGTATAAAATTATATACTTGGGCTATAATTGCAAAGTTATTGTAATTATGTCAAAAGATGCCATTTTGGCTAATTATGAAATAATTTGGTTTAAATAGGGCCATAAGCAATAAATTAAATCAAGAAATGCTTTTGAAATTATTTGTGATGCGATTTTTTAATTATTTATTGGAAGTAAAATGCTAGATAAATTAGACAAAATATAGGAAAATTATGAAAATATACCAATCGTTGTTAATACATGATTTTGAAGGTACATATGCAATTTGAAAAATATTTTGGGAAAAATTGGCTATCAACAAATGCCCCTCTTTACTCGAAAAGGATGAAAGAGTTGTCGGGTAAAGATACATGGCCAATTTTGCCCGAGCAAAACGGTTAGAGAGGTTTAGGCCGCGCTCCGGCTTCTGAGCTGCCTACATATCCCTAGTTTTACAGGAATCAGGTCGTATGTAGTTCCGTATTCATTGGCGAAGTATACATATGAAGTTATCACAAGAACGGACGCAACATCTAGGGTTGGGCGAATGAACGGCTTGCGGGATATCGGGTTTGATACGGTTGGGAGAACTGGAGCGGGATTGCTCCTGCTGGGATAGTCGTTGCTTGTCAGGTTACCTTCAAATAAAAGCAATACAAGCGTATACTGTTCATAAATTTAGACATGATGCAGGTTCCCGTTGGATTATGAAAGTTTTCTTTGGATGGTTAGGGATGACGTCCTTAGACCATGATGTCCTGGGCCATGAATGGCTTGATGAGAGATTCGTCGGCCATGAAATGGTGTTCTCGGGCCATGCAGATGGTGCCTCCAAACTATGATGCCTTTGAATAATGATATGCAAATTGAGAGAGATCCTTAGGCCATGACATGGTGTCTTCTGGCTACGAGGATGATGCTGTTAGAATATGACGCCTTTAGACAGGTAGGCGATATTTCAGCCCATGATATGCAATAATATAATGCTGACAAGACAGAGCTTAGTCTTGCGAATTGAAGGGTAGAGCTTAGCCCGAAAGAGAAGCGAAGTAGATAATGCTTGAGAAACAACGCTTAGTCTCGGTGAAAAAGTAAATTGGAGGAGGAGCTTAGCCTCATGCAGATAGGAAGGCAGCGGTTAGCTTTATGCAAAAGAGAAGGCAGGGGATAATCCTTATGTAAAAGGGAAGGCACGGGATTAGCCTTATGTAAATGGAAGGCAGAAGATTAGCCTTATGCAGATAGGAAGGCAGAGATTAGCCTTATGCAAGGGAAGACAAAAGATTAGCCTTATGCAAAATGGAAGGCAGAGTTTAGCCTTATGCAAACGGAAGGCAGATGATTAGCCTTATGCAAATGGAGGTAGAGCTTAACCTCATGCAAATATGGGACAAAGCTTAGTCCCGTGCAAGATGAAGGCGGTGCTTGGCCCTATGCAAAGGAACAAATAGTGAATGCTAGTAGGATTTTTTAGCTGGTAATAGGTGGTGGTATTGCGATTGTGTTGAGAACTGTGACTATGGAGCATGTTCGTTCTTTTGTGCTGATAGTAAACCTTGCATTTGTGACTGTGTTGAAGTTTGTGACTTCGAAACCTTTTTGTTCTGTATTCCTACATCCAAAGAAAAATCGTGAGTTCTATAGATGGGGAAGGTTGGTTCGTATCCCCGCTGGCTTTGCTTGCTTTGTTCTTCTTGGTCTGATGATCATGTTTATGTCATCGGGGTAACGTTTGCTAAACAGAGCTATATTTTGAAAACGTGCATGATTTCATAAAGACATAGTAAAAATATATTTTGGGAAATTTAGATGAACCGACGACCGTGACATGGTTCAAGACATTGCAACCACTCATGCTATGGAATTTTGAGGGTCCTCCTCAAAATTCTTCCCTAGTTAGATGGTTGATGATTCTGACCGTTGTACATGCTGCGATCGGCTGAACTTGCTTTGGAATTTTGAGGATCCTTCTCAAAATTCTGCCCAGTTTCCAATTGCGGGGGAAATGAGATTTTTATTGAATTATGACCGAACCCATAGGGATTCCTATGTATCCCCTTTTAAACGGGAATCAGTTCAGGCGTAGTTAATTTACATCATAAAGAATTACACATAGTAGCGTTTGACTGCATCTGAATTGATTGTCTTTGGCCAGACTTCTCCGTCCATTTCTGCAAGTACAAGAGCTCCTCCTGTCAATACTCGGTGAAACATGTATGGACCTTGCCAGTTGGGAGAGAATTTCCCTTTGGCTTCATCTTGATGTGGAAAGATCTTCTTTAACACCAGCTGTCCTAGTGTGAACTGTCTTGGTTTGACTCTTTTGTTGAAAGCTCTGGTCATTCTGCTCTGATAAAGTTGTCCATGACATATTGCATTCATCCTTTTCCCATCTATGAGGGCCAACTACTCGTACGGGCCTTTTATCCATTCTGTGTCACTGAGCTCAGCTTCTTGTATGATTCTTAAGGAATAGATCTCCATTTTGGCAGGAATAACAACTTTCGTACCATAAACCAGTAAATAAGGAGTTTCCCAGTTGATGTGCGAACTGTGGTGCGGTATCCCAGTAAGGCAAATGATAGCTTTTCGTGCCACTGTCTGTGTTTTTTATCATCTTTCTCAATATCTTTTTGATGTTCTTGTTGGCGGCTTCCACAGCTCCATTCATCTGTGGTCTATAGGCTGTGGAATTCTTGTGCTTGATTTTGAAAGTCTCGCACATGGTTTTCATCAGATCACTGTTGATATTGGAGCCGTTGTCGGTGATGATTGACTCTGGAACTCCGAATCGACAAATGATACGGTCGCAGACAAAGTCTACCATGACTTTCTTATTCAGTTGTTTGTAGGACGCTACTTCGACCCACTTGGTGAAATAAACAATAGCTACTAAGATGAATTTGTGTCCATTTGAGGAGGTAGGCTCTATCGGTCCAATGGCATCCATTCCACAGGCAGCGAACGGCCAAGGCGAGCTTGTTACGTTGAGCTTGTTTGGGGGTACCTTTATCATATCTGCATGTACCTGACATCGGTAGCATTTTCGGGCATACTGGATGCAGTCTGTTTCCATGGTGATCCAGAAGTAACCGGCTCTGAGTATTTTCTTTCCCAAGACAAAACTATTCATATGTGGGCCGCATTTCCCAACATGTATCTTTTCAAGTAGTCTGGAAGCTTCCTTTACATTGACACATCTTAATAATCCCAAGTTGGGAGTTCTCCTGTATAGGTTTCCTTTGCCGAGAAAGAAATTGTTGGACAATCTCCGGAGCGTGCATTTCTGAGTGTGATTTGCAAGCTCCGGGTATTCTCCCTTTGACAAGTATTCCCTGATGTCGTGGAACCATGGTCTTCTGTCTGCTTCTTCTTCAACGTGGGCACAATATGCTGGTTGGATATGGATTTTTACTGGAATAGGATCAATGAAGTTCTTATCTGGGTGATGTATCATGGATGATAAAGTGGCCAATGCATCGACAAACTCGTTCTGAATTCTGGGGACGTACCGAAATTCTGTCTTCGTGAACCTCTTTCTCAATTCCTGCACATGGTACTGATACGACAGTATCTTGGAATTCTTGGTAGCTCATTCTCCTTGTACTTGGTGTATTAGCAGGTCTGAGTCACCAATTACTAATAACTCTTGGATATTCATGTCAACGGCCATATTTAGCCCTAAGATGCAGGCTTCATATTCTGCCATATTATTGGTGCATGGAAATCTGAGTTTGGCAGATACCGGGTAATGTTGATCGGTTTCCGATACCATGACAGCTCCAATGTCGCCTCCCTTGAAATTGGCTGCTCCGTCGAAGAACATTCTCCAACCATCATAGCATTCTGCGATGTCTTCTCCTATGAATGATACTTTTTCATCGGTAAAATACGTTTTCAGGGGTTTGTATTCTCCTCCCACAGGATTCTCGGCAAGATGATCTGCCAATGCTTGCCCCTTGACCGCTTTATGAGTCACATAGACAATGTCGAACTCACTCAGCAGGATTTTCCATTTGGCCAACTTGCTAGTGGGCATGGGCTTCTGAAAGATATACTTCAAGGGATCCATCCTTGATATGAGATATGTTGTGTAGGCACAGAAGTAATGCATCAGCTTCTGGGCTACCCAGGTCAGAGCACAGCAGGTACATTCCAGTAGAGAATACCGTGCCTCATATGGAGTGAACTTCTTACTCCGGTAATAAATAGCCTGTTGCTTTCTTCTTGTCTCGTCATGGTGCCCCAGAACGCAGCCAAAAACTTCATCTAATACCGCAAGGTAGAGTAGCAAGGGTCTACCTGGCTCTAGCGGGACCAAAACTGGTAGCGTTGACAAGTATTACTTGATTCTGTCGAAATCTTTCTGACGATCCTCTTTCCATTTAGTTGCATCATCCTTTTCTAACATCTTGAAGATTGGTTCACATATAACCGTGGACTGGGCTATGAATCGGCTGATGTAGTTAAGGCGTCCTAGGAAACTCATCACATCTTTCTTCTTCGTTGGTGGTGGTAACTCTTGGATGGCTTTGACCTTTGATAGATCCAATTCTATCCCTCGGCGGCTGACGATGAACCCAAGCGACTTCCCAGCAGGAACCCCGAACGCACACTTCGCGGGGTTTAATTTCAAGTTGTACTTTCGCAGCCTGTCGAAGAAATTTCTCAAATCTGTTGTATGGTCGGTGGCTCTTTTGGACTTGATGATGACATCATCCACATACACCTCAATTTCTTTATGTATCATGTCATGGAAGATAGTTGTCATAGCTCTCATATAGGTGGCCCCAGCATTCTTTAGGCCGAATGGCATCATCTTATAACAGTAGACTCCCCACGACGTAATGAAAGCTATTTTCTCAGCGTCTTCCTCTCCCATCCAAATCTGATGGTAACTAGCAAAGCAATCCACGAATGACTGAAGCTCATGCTTGGCGCAATTGTCAATCAGGATGTGTATGTTCAGGAGAGGGAAATCATCCTTGGGACTGGCCCGGTTGAGATCTCGGTAGTCGACACAAACCTTGACCTTTCCATCTTTCTTGGGCACTAGCATGATGTTGGCTAACCATGTCGGATATTCAACTACCCTGAGAACCTTGACGTTGATCTTCTTGGTAACTTCCTCTTTGATTTTCATACTCATATCAGGCTTGAACTTTCTGAGCTTTTGCTTTACCGGCGGGCACATTGGATTGGTCGGTAACTTGTGGGACACAATGGATGTACTTAGACCAGTCATGTCGTCGTACGACCATGCAAATATGTCTTCATACTCTTCCAAGAACTAGGTGTATTCCTCTTTCTCTGATGGCGATAAATGAATGTTGATGCGAGTTTCTTTGACAGTTTCTGAATCTCCCAGGTTTATTATCTCGGTTTCATCCAGATTGGACTTAGGCTTGTTTTCAAAATCCTCAACTTCTCTGATAATTTCATCGGGTATGACATCCTCTTATTTTAAATCACTATCCTTTTGTTGCGTTGTCTCATTGCATGTCACAGTCATTGGTTCATCAAGACAGGAATGGTATTGTTGTATAGATAAATAATGAGAGAAACGATAATAAATAAATACGTATTCGTTGAAACGTAAAAGTGATTTTTGAATGTTTTGGAGCATTGGATATTTTATTGGATAATGTGAAGAATGGAAAAGGCGAAAAGGAAATCATTAGCAAAAAAATGAAATAAATAATGCTTGTTCAGCCTTGCTACCCCGGGACTCGTTGGGCCCTGGATGGTCTGACAATCCAATTCTTGAGGAATAATCCCTTACTCACAGCTTGGATGGTAGGGACTTCCTCCCCCTCCTCCTCAAAAATAACACAGCAGTCCATGTCACCATCTTCCAGGAATAGATTTTTCAAGGCCGCCAATGCTTCTTCTTCCTCTGACCCCCATATTACGTCGGCCTGCTGGAAGGTCTGCTCTAGATGCGGTATCGGCTTTTCCAATGGATAGTAAGGGTCGCGCCATGGTGGAGACCGATTCTCGTACTCTTGCCATGTGTATTTGTATCCCAACCCAAAAGTGGCGCCATGGTGCTTCAGCTGTATTGGTTTGGAAATCCCCTGAAGATTCTTACCGAGTCCTCTGCCATGCTCGTATCCAATCCAGTTTAGTATGATCTCGATCTTACTGTCCTACCATTTTTCTTTGTCTACTGCATTGATCCGTTCAATGTGGTGGTAGGTTTCCCCACCCAGCCTTCTTCTACCTTTAATCATCGGGATGGTATGGCGACTATAGATAGGATTGCTTCCGTCTCCATGGATGATCACCTCCTGGTGGTTCCATTCAAATTTTACTGACTGATGCAATGTTGATGCCACCATCCCAGCGGCATGTATCCACAGACATCCCAACAATAGATTGTAGGATGCCGATATGTCTATCACCTAAAATTCAACCTCGAACCATGTAGGTCTCATCTGCACGCAAAGACTGATTTCACCAATGGTAGACCTCTGAGAACCGTTGAAAGCCTTTACATTCATAGATCTTTCTTTGATCTCGTACAACCCCTTGCCCAATTTCTTGAGTTTTGTCAGCGAACAAATGTTGAGGCTGGATCCCCTGTCGATCAGAATCCTGGTGATGAAGTAGTCCTCATATTGCACAATGATGTGCAGTGCTTTGTTATGACATAGCCCTTCAGGCGGAAGCTCGTCCTCGTGGAAAGTGATCTTGCGACTCTCCAGTACTTGACCTACCATATTGGCCATTTCTCCACTAGTTATGTTATTTGGCACATAGGCTTCGTTCAGCACTTTCATCAAGGCATTCATGTGTCTCTGAATTTTGCCGCAATGACAGAATGGATACTTGGTTGGATTTTTGTTCAGCTGATCGATGATTGACTATTCCCTGGCCTGCACCTTTCTCCAAAGATTATCTGGGCATATCTCATGACGGGCGGCCTATTAGAAGTAGTCTTGCTAGACTCTACCAAGTGTTCAGGTGTATAGACCCTGTCGGTCCTTGTCATCCCATGTGCAGCACCAGTTTCTTCTATCTTGACTTTACCTTTCCTTCTTGCTTCAGCCGTGTAATCCCAAGGTACAACCTTGTCAATGAAAGGTGGCGTGGTTGACACTGTCATAGTGATTGGTGCAGCTACTTTCACTTCAAATGGAATGGGTGTCTTAGCAGGCGGCATAACTTCAACCTCAAATGGCAAATGTGTGTTTGCAGGTGGTGCCGTTTCAAACTTGAATGGGAGTGACGTAGTTACCTCGACATCTCCGGATGGCTGAATCTGGACTATGATGGGATTAAGAGTGACTGCCAGCTTCTTTGGGTCATCACCTTCTATAATTAACCCGATCGACCCCTATGGGTCCCAATCTTCTTCTATCTCTATCATGTTGACACCCCTATGGTCTGGAAGAGGATTATTGAGAACATTGGGAGCAGCTTCCTTTGCTTGGATGACCTTGTTATCAATCATAGACTGGATTTTATCCTTCAATGAGCAACATTCATCAATTGTATGCCCCTTCATGCCGGAATGGTATGCACATGTCTTGTTTGGATTGACCCATTGGGATGGATTTTCAGGGGTTATAGCAGGGATAGGAGTGACATAACCAGTATCTTTTAATCTTTCATACAGCTGGTCGATGGGTTCAGCGATGGCGGTGTATTGTTTAGGAGGTTTGCGATCAAAGTTGGGTCGAGGTCTCGGGAAATTTTGGCGAGCAGGGGGTGATTGGAAATGAGATGGCTGAGAGTTGTAGGTATGATAAACAGGAGCTAGTTGGGAATATCTGGGGGAGGTGGGCCGATATGTAGACAGTGGAGATGGCTGATATGTTGGTGGAGGTGCTGACTGATAGGTGGGCGAGGGTGCTTGGTAGGTGAGTGGGGAAGTTCGGTATACCAACGGGGATTCGAGTCCCTGTGCAACCATTATCATTCCTGCATCTTTCTTCTTGGATATACCACCAGACTGCAAGGCATTGTTGGTGGCCTATAGTGCTTCAAAGTTAGTGACCATTCCACTCTTGATACCTTTTTCAATTCTCGCACGCAGCTTGATGATGTCAGAGAATTTGTGGTTCTCAATAACCATTAGGCTCTCATAATACTGCGGGTCTTGTGCCCAGACGAAGAATCTGGTCAATTATTCTTCCTCTAGGGTAGGCCTAACCTTGGCTGCTTCAGATCTCCAGTGAGCGGCATACTCGCGAAAAGTTTCGGTGGGCTTCTTTTAAGGTTTTGGATGTAGAACACGTCTGGTGCATTCTCCGTATAGAACCTGAACCGGCCCATGAAGTTTGATGCCATACTTACCCAGTCAGACCACTTCTTAGGGTTTTGGCTGATGTACCAAGATAAAGCATCTTCTGTGAGGCTTCTCATGAACAATTTCATGTGAATCTTCTCGTCTCTTCCTACTCCAACCAATTTATTACAATAGGTCCTCAGATGGACCCTGGGATCACCTGTACCATCAAACATTTCAAACTTAGAAGGTTTGTAACCCTCCGGTAGTTCAACATTGGGCTGTATGCACAGATCTTCGTAGTTCAACCCTTTGACTCCCTTACTCCATTCAACGCCCTGAACTCGACTAGTCAGCTTCTTGAGTTCCTTGGCCAAATTCTTAATAAGCGTATCCTTCTCACTGGATTCAGGTGTGTAAGTAATGTGTTAGGTGGAGTGAGGTAGAGTCTCCACGTATATGGGGTTGTTCTGATGACCTGGTGTTTGAGCATAGAGGTGTTCACTTGTGGAGTTTTGTGGTTCAGGGATAATCAGCGGGGTATTTCTTGGAGTGTGGCAAGTGTTGTGCTAGTGCTATGGTGGGATAATTTGATTTTTCAGCGGAGTTGTATGATGATGAGTTGTGGAAGGATTTTGTTTGTTTGGGGTGTTCTGAGGAGGTATGGGATTTTGAGTGACATCTGAGAAACTGAGTGAGAAGGATAAATTTGCCAAGTTTCGGACATGCTCGAGCTCCCCTTGGAGTTTCAACAACCTTTGCTCGAGTTGTGTCATAGCCTCATTCTGAACTTGAGTGCCTTGAATTTCAGTGGCTTCTGTTCGTTCCACTAGCATTGTGTTTTCTTGTCTGATGTTGCTTGAATCTTCCATTTTGCCTTTGCGTTTGCCTTTAGGTGGACTAAGAGGAGGAGGAGGTGGAGGGCCCCTGGATCTTGTGTGGTATGATGATGATGCCAAAATGCACGAACCAACCTTTGGGGGGGGGAATAATCAAAAGGAAGAAATAAAAAAAAAGGTAGCCAAGTCAGTGAGGATCATGAGAAAATATTGCAGTATTTGAACACATAGTGCAGGAATAAAATCGTGCCCTAACTTAGGAGCCTCGTTGTTCCCGAGGTAAGCCTAGCGACAAGTTGATTTGGAGAATTTAGATGCCAAAATGCCTCATTTCATTAATGTAAAATAGACGAATCCAAAATGACACTAAAATAATAAGCAGGAAATAAAGTCACTAGTGGCACTTGGCCTTATTACATTTGAAAAAAGCAATGAAAAGCAAACCTAGACTACTTGGTCCCAGAAGGACCTTCCCCAGGCTCGATCTTCTTGGCTCTGTCAATCAGGTTCCCCAGGTCGTGCATACCCAACAGCAGGTTTACCCTTGCTAGATGCCCTCCTTCATTACCCTCAGAATTCTGGCAGTCGACAACCCTTTTCCTCGTCTTCGCCTCTAGCTCTATCAGACCCTGCTCCAAATATTCCAGCCTTTCATTAGATTTGATAGCCCTTTCCTTCCACTCATTGATCAACTCCAGTTCAGTCTTGTGTTGCTCCAGATGCTCGGCCTCGGACTCACGAACCCTTTTGCGCAGTTTATTTTATTTCACTTGAGCCTCAGCTTCTTCGTCTAGACCCTATTTCTGTCGATTCCCGGCTCAACTATCCCTGCTATGCTGTCTTCCAACCATGATAGGTAAAGGCGCACATGCCCTGTGTGGTATCTGTCAGGCTCGATGGTGTCCTTTTCTACAATAACCTTTAGATGCCACATATGCTGAGCTTCACATTTGTACGGGATGTCGTCGTCCTGAAAATCTGCCCTGTAATGGCTCATTTTAGAGACTCGCGGTATAACTTGCTTCCTACCTGCCTATCTCATAACCCTGATGGGAACATAAGGGTATATGCCCCTTAAACCGATCAACACCAGGTGATGAGCGTCCCTTGATCTGATGATGAATTCACTGGTAGGGAACCATTTGAACATCCATTGAACTTGGTCCTCGGTCAAATTGTCAAAAAATTGCGTCCATTCTGTAGCATTTTCCGGTTGAGAAAACCTGTCTAGGATGTAGGTCATTTCTTAGGGTGGTGGAAGGCTATATGATCATTCCACACCCTTCATGGAAATTCTTGACGATATTGACCCCTTTGGAGATGCTCTAATAACCAAATCTGTAGTAGCAGATTACAACCCTCAAAGTGTTTGAACCCCTTCTGGCAGCGGTCTAAGGCTCGGTATATGTATGCTAGGATCATAGGGATAATGGTATATGTTTGCCCTTCGATCCCCTCCATTAAGGTTTTGGCTACCATAGCCATTCTAGTGTGAATCCTATCTCCTTTTCTTGGAAATACTATCACACCCAGGAAGCAACAACGAACACAAAAACCCTGCGGTGAATATGACCCAAAGAAGTAATAGAGAATTCATCGTGGAAGATACGATAGGATTTTCTATGGTTGTATCGTTCATAGAGATAGTCAAAAGGTATGTAGGACCCTGTCATGCACTCTAAATCATTGTTATTTTTCAAGCCCATCATTTTTAGGAACCCCCTAGTGGCACGGTTTTTCGGCACCAACAAACATGGGCTATCCCAAGGTAATCCCGCGAAGCCCCCTATCTCTTCCAAGAGGGGGTCAGTTCTATGTTGCCAAAACAGAACACAGACCTTTCTCTGTCCCAGAACATAGTGGCTGCTTTGATCAACATATTGTTTAGTTGGATATCCAGTAAAAAGGCCAAGTTTCCGAGGACCCTCTTCACATGGTCTTTGTCACTTGGCGAAAGGTCTTCCCACCAATCCAGCAACAGTGGTGGTATTCTTTGGACCATGCCAAACCTGGGGACTTCGTGCCTCATTTTATGCAAAATAGATAAGGTTATACCCTTACCACCGCCAGACTTGACTATTTATACACTTATGATTAGCATACATGCATTTAGTTCTCCAAATAAATGCACAAAACGTGATTGCGTCCGTTGATATTATGAAAAACCCGGTGGACTTTTGGATAAGGCTATCTTAAAGGGTTATTGTGCGGACGACACATTAACCCGACTAGGTTTGACCATGATGCATGTACAATATAGCAGAATGAGGTTTCTATAGGGTTTTAGACCGGTACCCTCAAGCGGACAACTTGAGGGGGAAAGGCACAGAACCGTTCGATGAACCGTTGATCGACTGGTTTTACCGCAAATAAGCCTTTCCGAATTTAGGGGTGATATAAAATGGAATAGCCCAACCACTCATCAAGCGTTGATATAGAATTTGTATATGCACGAGTGGAATATGATGTTGAGCATGATTATGCAACAATAAATGAGCAATAAAAGCATGTTGTCAGGTATTTACACGTTATGAAAGAGGTAAATACAACAGTTATGATTGAAAAGTAGTTACAAAGGAAAACAAAAAGAAACATGTCAGTTTTGATTTGAAAAGAACAAGTACTTGAAAGAGATAAACAATTAATTGCACATAAAGGGGGAAAAGGAAAGTCGCAAGTATTAACAAAGTAAAGACAAGTTCACAAAGCATTTTGAAATGGTAAAAGCCTAGATAAATCCCCAGTAGAGTCACCATGCTGTCGCGCCCCCTCTTTCCTCTCCTTTCGGATCAGTCAGGGTTTTTGACATTATTGGGACAACTCGCTTCGTTTTGGGAAAGGGGTATTTAAGGAATTGAAGAGTCTCCACCTAACGAATTAAGGTGCGTTAGAGCACCTACTAAGGGTCATTATAACATATATTTGAATAACCAGAGATTGGGTAAGGGCTTGAAATTACATCAAGGGGAAGGTGTTAGGCACCCCTCAAAGTCCACAACTGTGGTTCCCGGCCAAACAAACTTTGTGAACTTTAAAAAATAGGTAGCACATAAGCAATAAAATCACACAGGTAAACAAATAAAGGTTTTTGAGAAGATTCACAGTCTAAGCACATATATGTGCTAAAGATTAAAAGATTTAGAGTTTAGGCACACATATAAGGTTTTGAAAGAGTTATGATCTAAACACACATATGTAAGGGATAAGAGGTCCTAGTTTGTTTATCCTATAGGATCACATCAGTACAATTCCCGGTAATCACTCCTTAGAAGAGGGACTACACTGTTGCATTAGCACACCGGCTATCATATCCATGTCTACCCTTTCCCACCCCTTTAGCGGTTATCAAGCGAGTTTATTTAACGCTATGCGTGCTGTTACCTGTCCCTTCTTAATGGTCCTGAAGAAGATTAGGACCTCTACCTATAGGTAGTTCTAGACAGACCCCTAAGGTTTAAAAGGAGAAAATACTAGGCGACATGTAAGAACAGATAGGACTTGAACAGAGAAAGGCGGGGGAAAACAATTAAGAGGCTCAGATTTACCTCCACAGATAATGCAGATAAACATCAAGACTCAAACACAAATAAGAGCAGTATTATTAAACAAGATCCTAAAACATGATGTCTAAGTGAATATCAAAACATAGAAGATATGAAGTTTTATTTTATAAACCCAGAAGCAGGGGCCCTAACCAGTTTGCCTACTTATTTTAAGCATGTTAACCATTAGGCAGTAAACACAAAAGCAACATTTTTCTAGTTTTATAAAAGTTGGTTAGCTAAGGCTTGCCTAGGCGTGGGGGGAATGCACAATAGTTACCAGAATTATTTAAAACAGTTTAAAAGTTGTTTTACCTAAAGCATGTTGTTCTAAGTGTTGCAAAGACACAGAGGTTATTATCAGTTTTACTAACACAGGATAATCATATGTGAGACTTTCTTATGTCCCTTTTCATACATCAGTAGTTTAGCTAGGTGTGACTTAGTGAGGTCCTAAAACATGGTATCTAATGCGCATATAAAATGCAGAATGATTTATATGCAGAGTTCCTAAAGCAGGATTTCTAAATGGACAGCATGATCTCAGGATATGTAGTGTTCCTTAAGCAGGATGCAAAAAAGATTACAGCATTGTTAAGCATGACTTCCAGGAACAACAGTTTCTGTTAGTCCTATTATTTAGCCCTGAAGCATGGTTTCTAAGTGATAAAATAATGTGATGCTGAAACAGTATACATGAAACTTAAGAGCATGATATCTAATGTATTTTATGCTCTGCATGCATTGGTCCTAAACATGGATTTTAATGCGCACATAGAAATGTAAACATAAGGCATGTTTTCTACCCCATTGATATCGACAACAAACATGGCTACCCTCCCCTTTTCACTATCAATCCCCAATATTCATTTACAACAATTATTACAAACAACTATGAATGAATTACATAAATAGATAAAGAAAAATAAGAAGTTACACGATAGGGAGCCTGAAAATAGGCCCAGATTCTCAGAACCTCAAATGCCCAAATGTTTTATAGCCTTTCTCATATCCGTGTGTGTCAGAGTTCCCTAAGGACCTCAAGGGATCCCGGGCAGTGCTCATACCCAGATTTCACAACCTTAATTGAGTAAGTGCAGTGTGGAAGATCCAGCTCTAATGTATCAGAGTTCAGAGGGATCTCATAGGGATCCCTAAGCAGTCACACAATAGAGGGGCAGAACCTAAGGACCTAAGAGTAGAGTGAGAGGGCTTGATATAATTTTGAAAAGGATTTAGTAAGAAAACAGTGTTTAAATAGACTTGCTTGAAATAGTTTTGTGAAACAAAAGAGGGAGTCATTCAGTAAAACAACTTTTGAAAAGAGAGAGTTATATAATTAAACAACAGCAGATCAAACATAGAGCCAAAACAGGAAGAACAAACCTACACACATGGGTGATGGGGATTGGGGACACATAGAGCACATGTAGTGCACACATAGTTATAGGAGCATGAAAATTCTTATAGGGGGTTTAGGGAATCAGTATATCATGAATCTTAGAACCAACACAGGATAAGAAAACTTAGGATAGCTAAATGCCTTGTACAAAAAGGTTCATGATAAAAATCAGGGAAAACATAAGTAAGGCAGAGTCACATTGAGGTATACTACAAAGGGGGTTCATAAGCAGGCTGATCCTAAGAGGTTGGACATATTCAGAAGCATGTTGATAAAGCACTAAAGTAGACATATTAGTTGCAGGTTGAACAACAAAAACACAGATAGAAACATATTAAAAACATGATAAACTGAAGTAGTAAAAGAAGCATATTGGGTTGGGACTTGAATTAAAACCAGAATATACCAGTAAAGAAGATAGTAAACACAAAAGTGAAGGGACTGGAGAGCACAATAGTTAGCCTTGTCTTGCAGCCGCCTAACTCAGAATAATAGTAAATAGCACAGAAAGAGAGAAGAAAGTTTTTGAGTGTGTGTGAGAGAGAGAGAGAGCTTTTTGAACCAATGTGCTCGTGTGTTGAGTAAATGTAAGAGCAATGTATATATAGTTTGAAACTAGGTAGAGAATAAGGTAAAAATCAAATTCATGCAGTGATTGGGGAATCAGAATCAATCGGCATAAAATCAATGTAAGTACTCCCTTCAATTAAGGAGTTAACTTCAAACGGTAATAGACATGTAATAAATAAGGAAAGATACCATATGTGACTGGAATATAACACATAAGGAAACAATCTCAGCACATAAAAGTATAAGACATGTAATAGAGGCTAGGTTCAGAAAATCTAATTAAGGATTGTACTAAAAAAATCGATTGACAGCATAATCGCCCATAAAATAAGGCAAGAAAATATTTTAGAGGTTGAAATCAGTAAAAGATATCATCACAGGAAATCAGTAAAAGGTGTTAATCACAGAAAATTAGGGATTCAAATAGGTACAACACTGATCAAGGGGAGAATTAACACAAAATTTCTATGAACAAACGGTATAAACACATAATAGCCAAGAAAAAGTAAAATCAGAAACGTAGTAAAGTAAGAATCACATAGAATCATGGATTCAACTAGAGAAGATAGAGCTGATTAGAGGAATTAACAGAATAAACATAATATAAGCGAAAGAAGCAAGAGTCAGAAACCCTACTGAACATAATAGGGTAAAATCACAGAAACTCAGAGTGTTCATGAGAAACAAGCACACATACGAATCAAATCATCAGAGACAGACTCCGAACCCAGGATTAGACCAGAGGACTTAGGGTTTTAACATAATAAATAAGATAAAAGGGGAAAAATATGAATAAACGTTTAAACATAGTAAAAAACATAGAATAATACGAAAAAACAGAAGGAAAAGTCATTTTTAAAAGGAGTTAAGAAACCCTAGACGAAGAGGCATTTTTGAAAAATCGGAGAGATCTTTAAGGAAAACATTAAAATAACTCAGAATATACTCAGATCTGCAAGCAGATCCGAAGAGTGAAGAGATGAGTTAGGGTTTCAGAGAGAGTTAACCCAGAGGTAGACAGAATCAGGCTTAGAAACCATAGGTTTTAGCCGGAGATAGAAAGGTCTTACTCGGACGGCCAAGAGTGGCCTGAGAACGGCATGAAAAGGCCATGGGTGTGAGTGGAACCGCCTCTGGTTCTCTTAAGGACCTTAGAGTAGCAATAATCCGGCGTGTGAGGGAGCCATGGAGGCTAGGGATGGTGGTGGAACCACCATTATTACCGGCGAGCCAACAGCCGGCGAGTATGAGCAAGGTTTAGCAGAGAGAGCTTGAGAGTGATGAGAGGGATGTAATGGCGGAGTGAAAGAGAGAATGAAGGAAATGGGGGGTAGGTCTCTAGGGTTAATTAAAGTAAGAATGAATCCGGTCCGTTAATCAGTTTCTGATCAACGGTCCAGATTAAATGGGAATTGGGTCGGGTAGGATAGTGGATTGGGCCTAGGGTATTTGGGCTAATTTAGTTGGGTTTGGGGCTGGTTTAATTCAGGCCAGAATTAAAAAAGTGGCTATTTGTTAACTACCCAATTCGAATTAATTAAAATAATTTGTAAAATAGCTAATAATTATAAAAATAAATTTCATGCATTGAAAATAATTTAAAATAATTATTTAATATTTAAAAATACAAATGACTAATTTCCGGTCAAAAATAGTATAAAATTATATACTTGGGCTATAATTGCAAAGTTATTGCAATTATGGTCAAAAGATGTCATTTTGGCTAATTATAAAATAATTTGGTTTAAATAGGGTCATAAACAATAAATTAAATCAAGAAATGCTTTTGAAATTATTTGTGATGCAATTTTGTAATTATTTATTGGAAGTAAAATGCTAGATAAATTAGACCAAATATAGGAAAATTATGAAAAAATATCTATCGTTATTAATGCATGATTTTGAAGGTACATATGCAATTTAAAAAATATTTTAGGAAAAATTGGGTACCAACAACATGTTCTTTTACTGGAAAGTGACTTTCCCTAGCTTGCTTAGCTTTTCTCAATTCCTCTGGCGAATAGCACCTTCCAGAGCGGGTCAAGCCCCCCGTTTCATCTGTTTCTTCAACTATCTCTTTTCGTTTGTATGCCATGACAGTCTTGTTATAATTCTAGGGAATAGCTTTTGTGTTTGTCACTGGGAGTTGTGCAACAGGTCGGATCACAACTGGCTCTGCTATATTTCTCAAACTATTATTCAGAACGATCTTTTGAATTCCCCCAGGGATGTAAAGTTTTGGCCTACCCAATTGAACCTCAATATTTTTTGTGCTTCTAGGGACATAGAGAATCGGTTTTTCAGAACCTGCCAAGTTCAAACTAGAACTCACACCTTTCACAATCAACGGTGCCAATTGCGGCGGGCTCACTATCACTTTTGGTTCTTGCCCTATGGTTCCATCAGCCAACTCTATCTTGCCGGACTGCTTATAATCTCGATCATCACAAATCATCCCAATAAAATGTGTATTATCATGAGCTGGGAGCGGATTGTTTGTGATATTAGGAGTATCTTCATTGTTTTTACCACAATTGCCTTTGCTTCAATCAAATTTTCAATGGCTTTCTTTAATGTCCAATAATTTTCAATATTATGACATTAGGTGTTAGAGTGATACTCACATCTTGCATGGGATTCAAAACATTTTGAATTTGGATTCACATAACGCGGAATGATAGGTTCAATCAACCTCAACTGCATCAACTTTCGAAATAGGCTTGTATGCGATTATCCATGCCGGGTGAATTCTTTCTTTGGCTCATGTCTCTCACATATTCTTGTCGGGGACTGTGAGCATGTGATTTTTACTCGCCGTATCGTCCTATAAAAATCCCAATAAATCAATTGATTTTATGAATATTGATTGATTCTTCAGTGATTAATTGTGAATTATCTGCATTGCTTGCATATACATAATTCATCTTTCAAAATCATTGAAATTCTGCATTATGAAGTTATTGGTAATAATTATTTAAATGGTAGACAAATGACGAATATCTAACGTAATGTAGTTTTTAATAACTAATTACTACATAAATTAATCATCTTTTATTCGATAAAACATGGGTTGAATTAGGAATATAGAATTGGTCGTGTCATTCTTGATTAATCTATAAATAAATAAGGATTAAGTTAATTACTACATTCCTTGGTTTTAAATTAGAGTTGAAATTAACTAATTGATTTTTGTTTAAATAAAGGGAGTTAAAATCGGACCTGGGCCAGAGCTGCCCAGGCCCAAATCCTTTCTCCCTAACATCAAACAACCCAGCCCAAACCCCTTAACCCGGCATGTCCCCCATAATAACCAAACGACACCGTTTCGCCCCCATTAAACCCCAGTCGTTGGATCATTTCGATCCAACGGTTCCGAACCCCACACCCCTGAACTATATATATGTCCAAATC